>JAJEKV010000678.1:0-119261 GCA_021234155.1 Isoetes taiwanensis
AGGTAGAAGCTTTGCTTTTTGCACTGCCGATTGGTCCCCTAGTTGCTTCCTCTAGTACTTTCTCAAAGAAGAGGTCCAAGAAATTTTTGGCTCGATCATCCGAGACGGCGCCTCGACATTTCCTTGCTAACTTCAAAGCTTCTCTACCGATGTAACCTCCAACGTGAAGTTCCCAGCAAGTTGTTCCCAATGGACAAAATGCTTCAATGAGATACTGGGAAAGGTCCATAGAGAACCCGTTCTTGTTTAGCTTACCCTTATGTGAAGTCAGGAGCTCATACTTAATGTGGCCCACAAGAATTGGGTCGTCCTCTTCTTCCTCTTCTTCCTCTAACTCTTCCACGACCTTGACACCCTTCCCCTTGTCTTCTTGCTCCAGATAGAAGACGTTTCGCATTATGCGTTCATCTAACTGATAGCACTGCCATGCTAGTTTGTCTCCATCTGGTTTTCCCTTGAGCCTTTCATATTCCTTATCATCCATCATGGCTATCATAATTATAAGCACATGAAAAATTTTACTTTCTGTGCTGAAGTCACTGTCCCTGTTTTCATCTATGAGGATCGCCTGTCGTATGACTTTCACGCATTCTAAGTCATTTGCAGATTTAGAGCATATGCATAGGACATGCCGAGGAGGGATATATAGTGACAATTGTGTAGTTCATCTCCGTAGTGAAACCATTGCATATGTTGAAGAACTTTATTATAGTCATCAAGTGACCATCTGGTGCCTCGGCTATCAAGGACGAAGAGTGTGATATCATGGGGACCAGCACCCACTTCTGGCAAGGCACACTTGAAACCAGTGGACACTTGATAAAAGAAAGTGGATTCCGTCTCCGGAGTCTGCTTCACCATCGCGACTTTTCGTTTCAAGTCGGATGCAACTTTTAGTGTGAAGCCCAGCGATCTTTGCAACGTTCTTTAACCTGGCGCTTGACAAAGTCCTTGGACCAAAATACATACTTCTTCAGTGTCAGCCGTTGGAGACGTTATACTTTTGCATGAGGCCTAACTCCGACAATGACCACTCTCCCGTAAGCCTTTGTAATTCCTCACCAACCGCCTTCTTGAGCACTATAATATTCTTCCTATTTCGCCGCGATGCATCTTCAAATGATTCGAGCCTTTTCGCCGTAGGAGGTTTTCTTGTAAAGAATTTCCTTCGATTAACTTTTGTCTAGAACCGAGAGCGACTCTTGATCGTCCAATCCCCTGAGCCTTCCTCATCTCATTATATGTATATCAAAAATTGATGTGTCAACAGGGAGGAAATCTTCCTTGTGAATCGGCAATTTCTTCTCGGCGTAGGCATCCCGTAATTCATTCCATTTCTCCCATAATGGATCCGAAGCAAATACTATCTTGCGTGCATCCTTGGGCACAGTTGGTTCCTCGAAGCATCACCCTTTTCATCCCTTTTTTTTCTTTGATCCGGTGCTCTTGGTTTTGTCTGTATTATCGTCGACTAAGTGTCCTCTCTAGCAACTTGAATTCCAAGGAATGACGCTTTTAGAATGAAATAAAATCCTTTTTAGTTTGCCCGGGCGTTGGCATTGGCTTCCCATATTCAATCCATCGGGTTAGAGCATGCCAAAGTTGTTGCTCTATATAGGGACTTTTGGGCAAGAAATGACCTTGTTAGCTTCATAATTGTGAATGAAATAAATCCTTCTAGTTTAAAAATCATACTTTAGCCGATTTCATATATAGAAAGCATTGCCTACTCTAAAGAGAACGATAGAAGATTTTTAATTTTAGATAATTTTTAGTGGCCGTTTCAAAACGTCAAACAAGTAAATCTTAGAAGCGTGATTTCATATTAGAATACAAATGCGTCCGCATATTGAAGAATTGCCTAGCCCCGGAGGAGGCTTGGCTATTAGACGGATAGCCTTTTTTCCCCGAGGGTAGGCAAATCCGCGATGGGGCGCTTAACATTCTAATATGAAATCGCTGGCGGCGACATTTACTTGGTTTGACGAAACGACTATCAATCCGTAAAGCGTTTTCTCTTTACAAGATAGGCAAATCGCTACCGGGCGATTTGATTCTAATATGAAATCGCGCCTGGCGTGATTTGCAAATACGAAAACGAAACCTAAGGGAGGAAAATTAACTTTTGTATAAGAATGTTTTTCCCATGTCATTCAGGAGTGCGCTTATTTCGGCTAGCTCAGCAGGTGTGGTTGAGCCGCTCAGGAACCGGCAGTTTCGGCGAATACGACTTATAGAATAACCGATGCCGGTAAGAGGTCGCGGCCTTCTTAATCAGAACCTTCTGGGCCTCTACTGAATGCTGGCCATCTATTATCATGAAATGTATGTCAGGATTCTCGATGAAGTCCTCCAGCTTGCTCCACATGATTACCTTCCTCGATTCACGGTGTCGTGACGGCACTACATCGCGAGCATTGGCACTTGCCCCGGATTTTCGATCATCGCTGTTCACTATCTCCAAGGAGTGCTTCTTGTCATACCTTCTGCTGATATAAATGGCTTTAGTGGACCTGAAAAGCCTATCCACATGGACTGGATGGGTGAAGCTCAGGCCCAGTGGATATTTGTCAGCATATTTTTTGAGCTTGCTCATCGCCTCCAACTGCCTGGCCTTGTCATCGTCACTTGTAAGGCTCTTTGCCGCTTCGTAATTTCCCCGCCTTTTAGAGCTTTCTTCTTCCTTATCCTTCACTTTTTTGTAAGTAGACATCGCCTCGAGGGCTCGTGCTAATGGCTCGTCGAACACCTCGTAAGCCCTCGTGATATTCTTTTAGGAGTCAATGGCTCGCCAACTGTCCAGCCAAATTTGAAGAGGTTATCGGCCATGTCGTCTGATCTTAATGCAGTCTCTTTAAAAGAGCTAGCACTGCATCGATTGATCTTCTTTAGGCTCTTCTTATGTTTTTGGCCCACTTCAACTAGCAGAGAACAGAAAGAATCGTCCTGTACTTCGCATGTAATAAGAATTCCCTCGCTTCTCCATTTGATCGTCTCTCTTACCCCTTGACATGAATATGAGGTCTGTCTTCCCACCGATTTTGAATATCTCCACATACCATTCTCGCCCCTCTACAAGATCTTCTTCTCGACATGGAGGTTCTACCGAGCCTTTTATTATTCCGGATGTATCTTCTAACGTCAATACATGCTTTGTGTCAGTGCATAAAGAATATCTTCTTCCGGTCCTTTGCTTTTTTCCGGGTCGGGCGTAGAGGTCGCCTTGCTTTGGTCCTCCCTCTTTTGCTTGTCTTTGTGATCCCGTGAAATTACAAAGACATGGGTTAATCTTTTAATGCTCAAATATATGTCATTGCCGACATTATATACAAAAGCGGCTTGGCGCGATTTGAAAATGAATACACAACAAGTTCATTTAGTTTATTGGGTGGGGCCAGTGGCGTTTTGTCCCAAATCAAAATGTAACAAATACGCGCATGCCGCTTTTAGAAGTGACCTCGAAAGATAAAGAAACTAATGTAATGCCTAATTAAAAACGCTTGTAGGCTTTTGTCCGAATAAAAAAATGCTTAGGACACAACTAACTATAAAAATGCAACTTAAAGAGTTGAATATTCATCGAGGACACAACTAACTATAAAAACACAACTAGCTCTTTGAATCTTGTTCACTAAGTATACAAGCTTCAAACAAAGACATACAAAGATTAAAAGAGAAACCAACATGCACACATTAAGCATTTATTTCCATACATTTTGGGACATATGAACTTAAATATTAGAGGACACATGCTTTTTATTGGATAAAACCTAACAAAAAGGGACGAACAAAAACAGATCAATTACCCGAGGCTTGTTGTTGGATTTGTGCTTTTGTTCAAGAGCCTCCGTGCTTGGGATTTGTGCTTTTATGTCGCCCACCTCTACCTACCCCGGCCGGTGGCTGCATCCTCTAGACGCCATAGAACCGCAAGTGCGGATAATATGAGACCGGGGTTTTGGTTTAAACTTATATGTATGCATTCATAATCTAGGCCGCCGATTTTACAACCAGAATTCAAATTAGCGTCCTTTTAAATTTATACCATTTTAATTAACCGCCCCGGCTCATTTACAAATTTAAATTGTGTTTTTCTTTTTAGTGCAATTTCAAGATAACAATTAATTATTAATTTCAAGAAACGCATACGTGGCAATCTACTACCACCTAATCGCCACCTACTATCGAGGCGCCCAAGATCATTCCTACTATCAGGCCCCAAGAACAATCGACTATCGAGCGCCAAGATCGAGCCCATTCATTCGAGCAGCCTTCAATCCCATTCGATGTCCGGGCTGAACTATGGTGAGTGTGGATTCCATTCGAATGCATTCTCTTGTTCTCTATTTTTCCAATGCATTCGGTTCTTTATCGATTGTTGGGACGAATGCTATCTTTTAACAAACAAACTTGAAGCCGTAGTAGGCTTTATGTAAAATCAAGATCTGAATCCAAGTTCTATGTGTCATGGTGTTCCTCTTGGAAAAATTTCGTGAAGATTTCCATTATAAACCGCAATTATGAAGATGAGGCTCTTCCAAGAAGACATCCAGGTGGGCGATATAGTTGGTGAAAGTGTGGGCACATTTGTAGCATGGCCAAAAGAACGTTGAGAAAAAAGGTATGTATATTTGGATATTCAAAAAAAAATGAATATATCATAACATCTATGCGTGATGTTGTGAATTTTGAATTTTTGATGTTCTTTAGTTGATCATATCAACCCCATGAAACTACACATTAATGAAAAAATATGTAGTTTCTTGGGGTTGGTCATACCGGGCCGGAGGGCATCAAAGGATTCAATGTTTTCGACATTGCATATAAAAAACATAATAAACTAATGACATAAAAGTATAGTGCAAAATTGCGCCAGCGCGAGTTTGTATTCATATTCCAAAAAGTGTATGTACATTTTTTCTTCGCAAAAAAATGCGCCAGCGCGAATTCTTTCCATCTCTACAATATGTCACATAGGCCCACTTCATCGGCCCAATACCGCAAAAAGTTCCACCTGAACCACTGTAATATGACAGGATCCTCATCTTCCCTGCGAATGTCGAGTCTCCAAACCAGAGTGTTGTATCGATCCTTGATACTATAAATCAAATCCTCGTATTTATTTGTTGGCATGAGCCTTACTAAGAGCATGAGGAGCTGCATATGTCCAGAGATGCAATGGAAGTGTTCCCATGGCCACTGTCTAATGGATTCTCCAACTCTCTTTGAACATTTTGAACAGCACAATCAAGTAATATCTTGTACAGGGTCCAGAGTTGATGGTCGTCCAGGGGAAGTGTATTTGAACTAGAACCAAACAAAGGTATTTGAACTAGGATCAAAGGTCCATGCATAAGGAAAATCCATGGCACTAGAACGAGAGAAATTAAGTAATTAGCAAATGATATATTACTCTCCCCATAAAACGATTCTCGAACATACATAACCAAAAACGCCAGCGCCGCTTTGTTTTTTTTTTTTCACAGATCTATTTCACTCGCGCCTGGCGCGATTTGTATAGAACCGTATGAAATAGAAAAGCCAAACTAAAAACGCGCCTGGCGTGCTTTGATTAACCTAGTGGAAAATCGGAACCCAAAAATAGAAATGCGCCAAGCGCGATTTCTCCAATTCAAACATATTATTCTAACAGAATGCATAATGCAGAATTCATTGTTTTAGTTCATTATTTAGAGCAGATAGAGGAAGAGCTAGTGAAATAGAATAAGAGCAGATACATCAGAATCATATAAGCAAGATCATAGAGCAAATAGATCATACAACTGATAGATCATAGATCATAGAGCAGATAGATCATAGATCATAGATCATAGATCATAGAGCAAGATCATAGAGCATAGATAGATCATAGATCATTATTTACTTCATTATTTTAGATCATTAATTAGAAATCAGATAGAGGAAGAGCTAGTGAAATAGAATAAGAGCATCATCATATAAGCAAGATCACGTAACAAGATCATAGAGCGGGATCTATATATGAAGGTGGTAGGGCGGTTTAGGACCCGATGCATGTAAAAGTAAATAACATGCTTTATGTGAAATAACTACTTTATGTAAATAACAGGAAATACTAACCTATTTGTGTTCTCAGACCAGAATTGAGCCTTTGCCTTTGAGTCTAAAACCAAAAATCGAAAAACAAAGTTGATTTGATTCGAGAAGCCAATAGCGCATGATTTGAGCCTTAAGAAGCCGAGAAAAAAGCAATAGCAGCTAATTTGGAAACCGAGAAGCCGAGAAGCTTAAAACACAAAAAAAAAAAACCACAAAACTTTGTTATTCAAAGCCAGAGAGATTGCAGAGAGCCGAAAAGCCAAAAAAGCCAGAGACATTGTATAGACCTTTGAGCCGAAAACACCTTTGAGCCGAAAACTCTAAAGCAGATGATTGTAGAAGCCGAAAAGCCGAGTTTAAAGCATATAGAAGCCGAAGTTTAAAGCAGATAGAAGTTAAAAAGTCGAGATTGATGAAGATAGAAGCCGAGAAGCAGATAGAAGTCGATTGAGATTGAAGCATTGAAGCCTAGATTGAAGCCGAGAAGTGCCTAGATTGCATGCGTTTAAGCGCTCGAATTGGAAGCGAAGCAGGAAGCTACCGAATTAGCCCGAATTAAAAAAGTTCGAAGTGAGAGAAAGCAGTTCGAAAAAGAATGCTAACTTCAAATAATAACCTGCCTTCAAAATTTCGTACCGCACAATCATCACTGCCGCGAAAATTTATTACAAAGATTTTTTGTTTTAAGGACGGTGACTTTAAAAGTTTAAAAGTTATGAGTTAATAGTTAAGTTAGTTGTTAATAGTTATAAGTTAATAGTTAATAGTTAAGTTATAAGTTATAAGTTAATAGTTTAAGTTATAAGTTAGTAGTTAAGTTAGTGACCTTAAAACTAACCTTAAAACTTAGTTCTAACCTTAAAACTTTTAACCTACAATAACTTTCCAACCTTAAAATTTCTAACCTATAATAACCTATAATAACCTATAATAAACTTCTTAACCTTAAAACTGCTAACCTATAATTAATAACCTTAAAAGTTGTTGCTAAGGTTATTATAGGATAAAAGTTTAGAAGGTTATAAGTAGAGGGTTTTATTTATATATAATGTTGAGGAAAATAGCTTGGGGAATCCCATTATATAAATAGAATGATCAAATACAATAAGACATATATGAGGCTTTCATTTATGAACATGTTAGTGAGAGGTTATTTGGATATGCTAACTTACTATATGTTTTTTATGCATTCTAGGTCAATGACATGCAAAATGCTAAAAAAGCCCCCAATGATGCTTCTGACCAAGGCAAGGAAAAATTCCCAAATGATGAAGATGATGCCCAAGGAAAGGAAAAGACCGCGAAATGATGTTGATGATGGCAAAGAAAAAGGAAAAGACTCCAAATGATGTTGATGATGGCAAAGGAAAGGAAAAAGACCACAAATGAAAAGGATGATGCCAAAGGAAAGGAAATTGTACTTTTATACCGGGTCGATTGGAAAAACAAAAGGTCAAGATCCTGCATGCATGCAACAGAGAGGCAGTAGGAGAAGGGATTATTGTTCTAGCAGATCCTATCAATGCAAAGTTGAATGATGAAAGATTAGGGGAGGACAAAGTTAGGTGTGGCAATCTCAAAATTATATGACAATTGGAAGGAAAAGGGTTCAAAGGCAAACAAGAATGCCTAGCTTGTGTGAAGCAACTAGAGGTTCCAACTATTGTTGCATGGCCTAGGGAAGATTCAACCGGAGGGGAACTACACGTTTCCTATAAATGTAGAACCATTGTCAACAATGTTCACACAGCAGTAGCAAGAGGCCACTTCCAACTTTCAAACATTATCCCACCAAAAGATGCAAGTCGAGTATGATTGTTCTCCTCAAGCTATGATGAAGGTTAGAGGAGGTGAATGTTGTTGGGCTTCTTGTGTTAGAATGTTCACAATAGAGGAGTTGGTGGGAGCAAGAGCTACATATCGTGAACATAAGTGTGATAGCAGGAGGAATTTCATGTACACCATATTTGGCTATGCAATTGTGATGAAAGATCAAAGAAGAAAAGATTCCCATTGAATGGAAAGTGGATATGCTCAAAAGCATGGATGGCTATACATAGAATTCCAACCTCTTCTTGGCACAAACCGCAAAAGAGACATGAAAATGGTAGTAAAATAGCATTGCATAGAACACCGGCCCGGTAAGGCCTTACCTCAAGAACTATAGAAATGCAAAGGAAATATTTGAAAGATATGTGGTTTTCAATGCGTAAAAACATGCCACATAAGAGTAAGAAGGATGAACAGGGTAGAGTTATTGTTGAAAAGAGATTGCCATCCCATTGTACCTTAAGAGCATATTAGAGGAAATAAATGCATTGTTTGGGAACTTGGAGTGGCCTCTATATCCCAGCCCAGGTTTTAGTAGGCTATGGAATAAGCATTTCAAGCATGTGACCATAGCAACTTCAAACAACTTTGCCAAGTGCAATTTATGTGCTAAGTTGAAGGAGACACTAGATAAGACCGGTGTGCAACCAAGTCTAAGGGCAAAGATAAGGGAACATATGAAGGACCATATGATGATCAACTATCATGTAGATCAACTTATTGGATGTGGAGGACCTTATCTGCAATGGAACCTAATAACTATCTATGTATTATACATGATAAAATGGACCAACAGAAGACTTGTCTTCCACAATTCAAGTACATTCCTAAGTCATGTGTTCAACATCTCGAGATCTGCCCAGAAAGCTCCTCTTGCAACTAGATAATTGTGCTGGTCAAAATAAGAACAGGTGGATGTTTTCTTTCCTATCCTACTTAACAGCTGTGGGTATTTTTGAAAGAGTCAATTTGGGGTTCCTAATGCCCGGACATACTCATGAGGATGTGGATGCATTGTTTGGAAAATATAGTCATGTATTGAGACAGCAGACAGTTACCAACTTTCCCAGGCTATTGGACATGGATGTACAAATCCATCTCCTATAGGATCTATCATAGAAGAAGTGCCTGATTGGAAGAGTTTTGTGGATGGTTATGCTCTCGACATGGAAGGTCATTCTAGACCTCTTCAATTCACTTTTTGGTGAGAGAAGGGATTCCAATCATGCAATGGAAAATGAGACCTTCAGAGGAGAAGTGGAGAGGTGGGGCAGAAATTTGGCACAGGGATGCAAATCACAAGGCACCCAAAAATTTAACCGCTGTAATGAACCACTAAAAAACCACTATAGACGTGGTTTTTTATGATAAAATTTTTATTCTTAGTAAGAACCACATAACATAGTGGTTTTCATAATGAGTACATGGTTATTAATGTTGATTTTTATGTTATAACGTGGTTTATTAAAACCAATATTAGTTTATTACATGGTTTCTAGCATCAATGGTGGTCATTGATGTTGGTTTTCTAACTTAGTATGGCTTATTAAATCAATCGTGGTTTGTAGCATGGTTTTCAACATTACTTTAAATATGGCAATGGTTTTATATGTTGGTTTTGTATTATAACATAGCACAGATAATTTGAGGTAGTTTATGACATGGTATTTTATACTAATTTAAATGCCATAGTGGTCATTCATGCTAGTTTTTTATTATGACATCACATGATATAAAATGGTTGTGGTTTGTAGCATGGTTTTCAATTCCTAGTTAATGGTCATGGTAATTATTCATAGTTATCACCTAAAAGGATGTGGCTATTCATAGTGGTTACCCATAAGGCACCCAAATATTGTCATAATTTACTGCTATTAAACCACTATAAAGATGGTCTTTTGTAGTTTTTGTTTTTTGAAGGACGCCAGATTACTCAAATATCAAGCAAACCAGAACATGTGAAAGCTCAAAGGCATCTTTTCTAATCTGCATATGTAGCATTATAACAGGGGGGTTTTTTTGTGATTTTGTACGCTTTTTGGCATGGTTTTTATATGATTTTATGGGCGTATTGCACGAGGCATACTAATCAGTATATCTAGAGTGCACACTGGATTCTCATACCTGAATGACATTTTATTTATGGTTTTGCAATGGTTTTGCCTTGCATTCAACTTTAGGGTTTGTGGAGTGAAAGGAATTTACAGGACTATTTCCGGCAGTTCTGTCCTCGCTATGGCTTCCAATGGAGAGGGAATTTTTTTTTTTTCCTCGGGCGGCTATGGCGACGTCTTCTTGGCGGACTTCCTTCTTCTTCTTCTTAGCTCAGCTCAACGCTTACTAAGCAAACGGATCAAGAAAGCCAAAACCGTGGGATTTAAAGTCGACAGACGATCCGACCGCTTTCCCGAGGGTTCTCTCCGGCTTATGGGGCGCGCCCTATGGCCTTTCCACGTTTGCAAGGCCTTTCAAAAGAGGCGGTGGCTATGGGGTTTGCAATGTAGGGAACACAAAGTTTGGTGGATAGATTAGCCCGCAAAGGAGTTCGACTGGCAAGGATCTACCGTGGGTGAAGCTTGAATAAATTCGGTAAGCCATGGAATAGATAGTATTGTTCTGTCACATGGCGTATGGTCTTCATATCGCTTCTTCTTTTGTCCCTTGAATGCTAATATCCGTTTATCGGATCTACCGGACAAGCGTGAGTATGAATCGCTTTACTTCTAAATTAGCAACGGATGTGTCATTCTGAGGTTCGCGTTCTTATATGATCCTTTTAGTTCAGCGGTTTCATGTTGCTTGAAAACATGAAAGAGCGCACGGGCCGATTTGGGTAGGTGTGAACTGCTCAAAGGCAATTGGACAAAGTGTTTTAGTCCATATTTTCCAATGGCCAACAAACGTCGTAGTTCCGGGCCAGAAAAAGGAAAGAGACCAAGGAAAAGGACAAAATCAGAGATATCTGTTTACCCACCATTCAAGGAAAGCGAGGATGAGCTTATAACGATATGTGTTGGGCAGCCAGCAGCAACTACGGTGGCTTCTTGCTTTTCTTCTCCCTCTTTCCCATTTCTTCCCATTTCTTCCGCAGTGGGCGGGTCTAAAAGCGTAAAACAGACTGCGCCATAACTGATAATCTTGGCACGGACCCTTGGCAATGCACCACGGAGCAATAGAAATAGAAATCGTTCCTCAAACATTGATGGATTAGCAGGGTTTAAGGTATTTGAAGAGATATACAGGCATTTGCAAAGCATATCAAGCACTGCCTTTTGTTTGCTCATGTTGATAATCTGCACCAAGTGCTGTTGATTCGAAAATATTCTGTATCATTTGTTAAACAGTGATTTATTAAGATGATGCTGGCTGTTCTTTTTATGTTCTTTTTATATTCTTTCCATCTCGACATCTTCATAATGCAGTAAAGTATTTCTGTTACATGCATGTCTTACAGGATATCTGATTGGCGTTTGTATATTATGACCTACTATTATGGCTTCCTTATAGGTATTTGAAGAGATATACAGGCATTTGCAAAGCATATGAAGCACTAGCCAACATGGAGCACATATGCATGGGAAAATAGAAAGTGAAGGTCACATATTTGCACGTTGGAAAGGCACAGATTATTTCATGCTTTTACAAAGAAGATCATAGGAGTTTTCAAACAGATCTAGGTGCGACTATAGAGAACAATTTGGAGGCTTTGTCATACACTCATAGCTCAATGTTAAATATATTCTTGCTATCTTTATATCTGGACAAATTGCATGTTCCTCTTGGAACTAATCCATGTTCTAGCATGAACCATGCCCTCTTATACATGTGTTCAACTAGAATATCCAAGCTTCTAGAATATCCAAGCTTCTTAGTATTAATATATAGCTATGTTTGCTTTTGTTAGGGCCCGAAGGGCCCAAAAATTTTTTTAGTATAACAACCAACACATAACTATCATTAACATTAATTAACACAAACCATTGGGTCCAACACATTTAAATTAAAATCCCCCTTAAACCCCCTTTGGTTTGGGTGCATATTCACACGGGGGGTGACGTAGGGCAGCGAGAGCCCTTATAATTATGTTTTGTACGTATAAAATCAACACCATATAGTATATTGTCTGAAATCTTATAGTATTTTACAAAATTTGTTATACAGTATAACAAATTCTGTACATCTATACCCCACAAACGAGGAACTTTGTGTACGGTGCAGATTAAGGAATAAGGGGTGAATATGCCTATCCAACAACTCTCGTTGTTGAGTCACCTTCCGTGTGAATATGCACCCAAACCAAAGGGGGTTTAAGGGGGATTTTAATTTAAATGTGTTGGACCCAATGGTTTGTGTTAATTAATGTTAATGATAGTTATGTGTTGGTTTGTGCATATCCCTCAACACCATACTATAACCAAGAAAGCTAGGCTCATAATACAAAATATACTTCCTTGGGGGGATTCATAATTCCATGCGGAATAAAAATACTAGTGGTAGACGTGAAAATAAGAATACTAGGTACTCAAGGCGACTTTTCTAATTTGCATCATCATGCCATAACTAAGAAGGCTAAGCTCATAATAAAAAATATACTTTCATGGGGGATTCATACCTCCATGGGGAATAAAATACAAGGGGTAGACATGAAAATAGAAAAACTAGGCGCTCCTCCTCCATACTCTACTCAAATTAGTCATCTTACCCATGGGCGGATTCTAGATCATCATAGATATAAGAATGTGGAGCTTCATGCGGAATAAACAACTCTTAATGTGAAAAGGTGCGCACTAGCACAAACTAGAAAACTCTAGTTTAATATATGATGCAAATAAGATGGGTGTAGGATACGAAATATTATGTTATGCATAGAAGGAAAGTACCCCGACATACATGCATCGACTAGAAGATGGTGAGTGGAAAGATGGCGGCGTGTGGGCCTTGGGGAGGCCCGGCAGCCCGCCCCAGTGCCTTTGGCATAATGGAAAAAAACCATTGGGCTTCATTACGCCTTCCCATCCAATCAGATTACGACACGTGGCAAGTTTTCTTTATTTGAAAGTCGAGCAAGAACAACGACATATTTTTACCTTAGATCAATTTTGTCCTACAGTCCATGGATCTTACCCTACATTCCGTGGATCTTACCTTGCATTCAATGAGAATGAAGCCCAATGGATATTTTTTCGTTATGCCAAGCGTATTTGGGTTGTTTTTTGGTCAGTCAAGCTAGCCTCCACGCTCAGCGCATGGGCCATTTTTCCCGGCTAGAAAGTAGCCCCCGGGCCTTTCCCTTTTATCTGAGAAAGAAAACTTACCTTTAATTTGCGACCAGATTTTGAGGTAGAATCGATTGGAATTGGGGTAGAAATAGCCGAATGTGGAGTAAAAAGCAGCGAATCTTTGGTAAAAATCGTGTAGAAACAACGGCATGCGAGATCTTGAGTTTTGTGTTTTCGGGATAAAAACACGATATGTGTCAAAGGTGCTATTGGACGGGCGACAAAATTGAAGGTAAGGATTCTTTCAGGCATAGAAAGAATGCCCCTTCTTCCGAGAGGTTCTATTTTCTATACCTTCACTTAATTATTCAAATGCTTTTTCTTGCTTCAAATCTATGATTTAGAGAAATTACGAAATCAAGAGTAGTGGTTGATAACGGAGGCGTTATCACCAAAATCGAGAAAGTAGAATGGTAAAACCCTAAGGCGTAGCCTTAGCAAGGCGTGAGAAGGAGGATATGGCGCCAAGGCGAGGAGGCTAGATTTGGTGCGTCAAAGCCTCATTCGGGATGCTCATCGTTCTCTTCCTGTATTTTTCGGTTTATCGGTGATTAGGTCTTATGTTCTTGAGCTGCAAATATTTCACGTCTCTCTCACCGTAATGATCCAAACATTTTGAATCTATGGATCAAGAATTCTTGCCATAGTTTCCAATTACTAGCAGATCGGTGGCGATTTTGCAAACCGTGGGTGATTTAATTTGTTTTATGATGGAGCTCAAAGCCGGATATTTTCTAGGCTTATGTGTATATTGATTATATGACATTTGCTTATTTATGAATGGCGGATGGTTCATTGAGACCGATGAGTGTTTTTGCTTATGAAGCCATAGGTCACCGGCAAGAAGGGCACCCGAGTTATTACGGTATCTTATTTTGTTTCTAAGGAGTATATTATTTTATGGCAAAACATAGAATATCATGTTTATAATTGGTGCTTGGTAGTATGGACATGGTAAAACGGCTATTTAATGCTTCGAAAAGCGAGAAAGTTCTCGCGTTAGCCCAACCGTTCAAGATACCACCCGAACTTATTGGCTCTCGCTTACAAGGTACCTCACTATGAGCTACTTCTTTACTATTTAGTTACGTACATGCTTATCGACACTTACATTTGTACAATGAGCATTTTAATGGTGGTGGTAGCACGGCAGAATTTGGAGGAATTTGCAAAACAAAAATAAATCCTAATTTTTAACTGCTACACTCATGCGACTACATGTGCTTATGCAATTATGTATAATTGCATTTAGTGACATGCTCTCATCCCATTAGCTCAAGCTAGATAAACAACACATGATGCTTTTGTTGGGGTATACCTCTTTTTTAATAGAAGCGTACATCTTATCTTTGAAAGCTAAAGGATGTTAGAGTTCAATCATTCTTGTATAGAACCTATTAGAGTGGAAAGAAAATCATCCGAGGGAGAAAACTCATGTGTTACCTTAATGGACTTCAGTTAGAAATACATATTTTGATGTTGATAACTTTGGCGTTTTTTTCGGGGTTGCGGTGAGAATATCAAGAGACGGTCGAAGCAATGCTTCTTGAAAATATCATTACGGTATGTGGGAGTTCATTCATTACATTCAACATTTATTTTCTGCCGATCAGGTTAACATAGTAAAATCTGCAAATTAGAAACATTTCTCCAAGCATTTAGCAGAAACCACATCATAGGAGAGTCATCTATATCTCAAATACCAATAGTTATAAATTAAGTTATTTAGCACTAATAAATGACGAGTTCATCCTTATTTAATATGGAAGGAAACCATTATATCACCTCAAGGAAAAAATTGACTAACCCGTCGAAAGGAATTTTTATAGCTACAATGTCGTTTGACAAGATGCTTGATTGTTATAGGTGGATGATGAAGCAAGATTTTTCGCATTATTTTGGGCAACGGAGCTTTTCATGCAAGACCGGATCATGCCCCGAAGTCGCTTTCTATGCATGCTTGGAGTCGGTGATAGTAAACTTGACATAAGGTTTCTAACACTTTCCATGTACTAGAGTTTTGTTTTCAGTTTGCTTTTTTCAATGAATAATCATTTATTTTTGGATATTGCATAGGCCCATAACTCATAAAAGGAGTAAACTAACTTATAGAGACTTTTTTTTGCACTCATAGAGATCTTTTCGTTGATGGTAGGACATGTTCACATTCATTAAATCAATGGAAACTTCAATTTGTACGGTTTCATTTCTCCGATTTCCTTGATTGATGGTTGATGGTCCTTGGCTTCTAGGGAGATGGCGAAAGGTGCACGGGTTTAAATTCTACAAAGGATGAGAAAAGCAAGATAAAATATCATACCATTAAGGACATGATAACCTGTGATATGTCGTGAGGCCGACAATTCTTGAACCCGCACAACTTGGCGAACGTGCATTGTTCTTCCAACCTAAAGTCTACATAGCAATGATTGAGTTTGTTTTGAACCGCCATGAAGAAGAAATGGCCGATTGGAAGATAAGCGGCGGGATCTTGAACCGGCGAAGACCACTTTCGTCTCTCGCTAGAGCATGGAATGGCATATGATGGGACGGTGAAGCGCATGCATCTCGCATCAAAAGCACTCCTTGCCCTTGCCTCTAAAGACCCCAATGTAATCACGAAAAGTTCGTGGTTGTTCTCAATAGCCACTTGAATAATTTGCGGGATAGACTAATATCGGCATTGTAATAGAGATTTGCAAAACCGTATTGTGATCGCCCGGTGTGGGTTAGTTTATTGCACATATTGACTTGAGTACACGAGAAGCTTTTTGCTCGTTTGCTTGGTATTGTAACTTGTGGTCTTTCTAATACGCAAGCATCGATTTGTTGAGCGAGCTAATGCATTTAATCAAACAAAGTGCAAAAGCAAGGTATGGGATCTAGGTTGCATGGCTGCATGGATATCTTGCCTTATCTAGTTTTCATATTGCAGATTTGAAGTTTTGCATGGAGCACTTTGTTCTGTTGGCGGAATGGAGAGGACTTCGATTGAGATTTGAAGATCTTCTTGCATGGAGGATCCGAATGGTTGGCCCAAACATTTTGATCATTCATTCTTTTTAAAGTTTTGTTGCATGTTTTGTTTTATGTATCCTTGTTTTTTGGATTATCAAGTGCAAAGAATAGCTCATAATTTGGAGCACTCAAAGCAATTTCCGATATTTCGGAAATAAATTTATCATTCTTTAAGAGTTTTGGAAATGGTTGGGGTTCAAATCCCCTTGCTCCCTAATTTTTTTTAGAAGGCACTACAGTCCTTAAGAAACCATTTGCAATTAGTCTACTAAACTTGGAATGCTTCAAACAACATAACGTTATTGGTTATCATTGTTGGTTTATAAATGACATTGCTGGTTATTATTAGTGGTTAATCATTATTAGTTTTGGTTATCATTATTGGTTAATAAGATATTAATTTTCGTATCATTATTGGTTAATAAATCACGTTACTGGTTATCATTATTGGTTTACTAATTATCATTATTAGTTTATCATTGGTTTATAAATGACCATAATAAAACCATGCATATTTGGAACAAACAAATACACTTAAGATTGATAGTAATTTCTAACACATTGCAAACCATGTGCATTTACCATGGCATGACTAGTGTATTTACCATGACATTTAGTCATGTCAGTTTACCACAATAATGAACCATATTATAGAATCACATGAAAGAACACCATATTAAACCACATTCACAACCTTTATGTTATACCACATAGACAAACCATACCCTTAAAACGGTATAATATACTATATTTATTTACCAACATGTAATACCACGTTGACAAACTCTACAAAGAAGCCCATTCATCTAACCATCCTAACAAACCTCACAAGAGAACCCATTAGGTTAGCCACATATGGTTTTTAATGATATCAACCCACAAACATGTATTGGTTTTGTAAAATGGTTTTATAGCCATAACCATGGGAAAAACCATGTAGAGTTTTAATTTTGGGTGCCTTGTGAATGGCAAGCCTATGATACCTCCTGGTCAACCAAAAGCTCTAAAACCAACTGAAGAAGTCAAGCAATTGGGATTGACTAAGGATGGCATCAATGACTACATCAAGCACTGGCAAACTAATTCAGATGAGACTAAACGTGCATTGATAGATTATTGGAAGAAGGTGATCAACTTGTTGGATGAGGTAGACACATCCTCAGAAGAGTTGAAAGAAGGGTGGTTCCCTAAAAGTAAGTGGAAAACATTAGCTAGTGCTGACGAAGATGATGGTACCATTAGTAGCATTGTGAAGGCATATGCTCCTCCTCAATCGATAAACACTATGTTGGTCCTAAGAAGGATAGGCCAAAATATTTAGGCATGGATTGTTATGAACCTTCTCATCGACGTGGAGTGCCACCAATTTGTAGTAGTAAAACCCGTGAGATCTAGAGACCTATCCCGGTGTGGTTGGGATACACTATCTGGATATTTGCAAAAGAAGAAGGTGATGTTAACTTCAATAAGGTGCGGCGTGGAATGGTGGTGTCCAAGACATCGGTTGAGTAATGTCACCGATAAAGAAAGATATTGATTGTTGGACAAAGAGGTGGAGGAGAAATCCAAGTGATCCCGATCTTTGGCTAGACATTGAAACCGTATTGTACTCGTGGACTCCAAAAACTATTCCTAGTAAAACAGCGAGAGTTACAATACCTCAGGATGTAAGGAATAAGGTTCTCATATCCTTGGGGATGCTAGTGGAAAAATGAAAAACAGTTACTATGTATCTTTTTCTACAGTTAATAAAAGTTGTGTACTACTTGAGTTCCATGATATATGATTTTGTAATTTGAAGTTAAGGTGTGAGTTTATATTCCCGTGTGTGATTATATGTTAACGTCTATTCTAGTCTAAGGGCAACAAAGTTACTAAAAAAGTGAATTTAACAAAGTTACTAAAAAAGTGCAATATAAAATTTATCCCAAAATTAAGACATAATCCCAATTTAATTGAATGATGGTTATTACTGTCCGGATTAAAACCCCCTCCCGCCTTGGGGGAAAAACCGTGACAGGAATAGGTTTGCTGTCAAACTATACAAATATAAATATAGACAGAAATATGTACATGTATCAAGTAAGTGCCTGAGGACCGAGCTGATCTCGGCGATCCATGATCTCTTGAATGTATGAGCCCAACCTCCGTACCGAGCTCGTGCTCAGCATCTCATGCAGGGGCTGGTCGGGACAGACCAACTCAGCGTAGCGTATCCGAATGTCATCATATGCAGGACAACTCTGAAGGGTGTGGCATTCGCCTCCACAACTCCAACTGGCGGCGTTGACAAAGCCTCTCCGACGACTCCCAACCCATCTCCCTGTCTCAATCCGGAGATGGTGTGCACCTGTGCGGATAGAGGCAATGGATCTGTGCTTTTTCATGGGTAGATGAGTGCACAAGTAGCATTGCGGGCCCCGCTCCAACATGGGATTTATGTGGCGGTGATAAGAGGAAGAAACAAAAGTAAGGTGTTATGTAGAAAAAACAGAATATATGATTTATGGGTCGAATGCTTTATACAGCACCCCCCACCCCTTGCGATGGATATCTGCTTGGATATTCTACGTAGAGGGGGGTTGTATCCCATGATTTATATTTGAGTGATATTTGTGCAATTCATGTTTTTGATAAGGGTATTGCTACTTTTGTATGGGTGCATTGGATTTGCATTATCAGCATGTATGTGGGCTAGCTTAAGTTTGGCATTCAGGTTTTTATGTAAGCATGCTAGGTCTTTTATTTTTCTATATTCTGGAGCTTTTCTTCTCCCTTTGTGATTGACCATAGGGGTTCTTGTTCATATTGTGTAGATTGATGTTTTTCTTAATAGAACTGTATTTGCTTAATAATTTCAGAGTGAAGGCCTGTTATATTTTCATATCTAATTGATAGCTTGGCAATGAAAGAGTCTAGAGTTCTCATACTGGATGGGTTAATTGGGAATACCAAGGTTCAAGTCCTTGAGCACTCTATATATGCACTTATATACATTCATATAGTTTATTAGATATCAGTCTTCTTTCCGAACCACATAGTCCACTCTAAAAAATTACTTTAACGTTTGTTGTATAAACCAGAACTAGTTTTGGTTCTAAAATATCAATTTGTGGTGTCTCAAGGAATATTATACAAAATCTGGAGCTTTGAAGGATTTAGCGCCTTTTCATACAACGTGATTGTTTACATCAAACAAATTGAAGAAATTTTTTGAACAAAAAATTGTAGACAAGTGAATAAATACGGATGAAGATATGGTACCCTGAACTTTCAGAAAACAAAAAACACAAACCTTTTGAAAAAGTACAAAAGTATTAGAGCTAGGAAAGACATATTTGCCTTCTATGCAAGGCAAATTACCCATAGAGCATGGAAATGGCATCAAAGGGAAGAAAATGGCCCGGCCTCGAAAGATAATTTGCGGGCTTCATTAACAAGGTCTTGGATATAGGATTCAACAAAACTGTGCTCGACATTCTTCAGGGCCAACACATCACAACATTTTTGCTTCAGAAAAAGGCTCTTCAGAGACGCTTCCCAGCCAAACATGGGAGCTCGATCAAGCAGTATTTTGGAAGCAACTCTCTGCAGCGTCACCTTAAACTTGTTTGAAACAAACACCACAGTCTCTTTGTAGCGGACTACAGAGGGCCTGTAACAGCCCTCCAAATCAAAATTTAAAAAGCCGTGCTTTCTGTTCTCATACGCATCCTCAACCCACTTTACCACAGCACAGGGACCTTCAACCCTTGCCTTTCTGCTATGCATGGCCAATCTGTAATCTGCACCATTATTCTCTGTTAAAAACGCCACAAATGCATGCCTTGTTTCTTCCGATCTGAACCCAGTAGCTCTTCATTCTTCAACCCCAGATTCATGTCGATCGGAAGAGGAAACTCGCCTTCAATTCCAAATATTTCCTTCAAATCCGACCTGGGCTGCAGCGTAACCTGGTACCTCTTCTCCTCCCGCAGATCTACCAGATGGGTAGAGATTTTGTAACTCATTTTGGACTCTGTATATCCAGATTCCTTCAGAAACCGAGCCAGGTTTTGCATGTTTTCAACAGCTGCGAAGCCTTTAAAATCAATAAAACGTTGTCGAATCTGACCTCCACATTGTTGCTGCTGTAGCAGGTCGAGATTTAGCTCAGCCATGGTTTCATTCTGGTAGAATAAATACTTACCCAGTTGCGCTTCAAATTTGAGAGAATACCCATCTGGCATGGATTTAAGATCTGACAAACCACGCCGGATATGATTCGCATATAAAGCAGGCGCAGACGATCCAAGAACCAAAACATCTTTCTGATACTCCAACGAGCTGGAAGCCTGTTAAAATAGTTAAAGGATATTGTTCTGCTTTTAAAGAAAGTAGACGTTGAAAAACAAACCACAAATATGGTTACAGCTAATTATAGCTTCTTTGTAAGTATCTCTGTATATTAATAGAAGGTGGAGGCTAATTTGGGACCACCTGATTCTTGCAATTCTTGCGTCCGTGTGGTGTCTCCGTGTGGTGTCTTGTGGAGCTATCAATTGTTTCATGGTATCAGAGCTTGGAAACAAGCAGGATTGAAGTAATCAGAGGAGAGTGTGTTTTGGCTACAATGGCAAAACTCCAAATGGATTTGAAGAGTCTTGAGAAGCTTGATCGTACCAATGCAACAGTGTGGTTTTGGAAGATGCAGGCATTCTTGGAAGAGAGGGAGGTCTGGGATGTGGTGAGTGGTGCAGAACCAAAGCCCATTCTGACAGGCACTCCATCTGCAGCAGATACAGAGAAACTATCTGCATGGCAGAAGAGAGATAATCGGGCCAAGACATCCATGATGTTTGGCTTGAAGAATGGATAAATTCCATTGGTAAGATTGAAGAATTCAGGCAAAGAAGGATGGGAATGTCTCAAGAAGACATTCAAAACTCATAACACATCACAAAAATTGTTTCTGTGGCAAAATTTCTTCAGTGCAAAAATGAAAGATGGGGATGATCCTACTGATCACATTAGCAACATGGAGAGTCTATCTGATCAGTTAGCAGCATTGAATCACACCATTAGTGATGAAGATCTGGCTATGGCTATCTTAGCAAGCCTTCCCAGCAGTTATGATTCAATCAAGCAGGCAATGGGATGCCAACCCGGAAAGCTTAATAGTGACACAGTAATTGGAGCTGTGTTACAGGCATCTCATCTAATAAGAAAAGATGAAGATGATTCAGCATTTGTGGCCAAGGTAAGATCAAACAAGAAAGAGGCATTTGAATGCTGGAATTGTGGAAAGAAAGGGCATATTGCAAGAAATTGTTGGGAGCCAAAGAAAGATGATGGGAAGAAAAATGCTAGAGAAAAAGAAGACAGTAAGAAAGATAAAGGCAAGCAAGCCAAATCTGGAAAAATATGGAGCAATAAGCGAAATGGAGGATCATCCAAGGCTCATATGGCAGAAGAGCAGAGTGAGAAATCATCTGGAGAAGATGATAGTGAGACAGAGGCAAACATGGCCTTTGTTGAAGAAGGCAAACAAGAAAATTGGAGGCACATGTGCAGAAACTTCCTTGAACAAAGGTGGGCAGATAGTGCATCAGAAAGTGAAGATGAGATGGGTTTTGTAGCCGAGGTCAAGGGATCACAGGCCATGGCTTTGGTGGCCTCTGAAAGTCAACAAAAAACATGGATATTGGATTCAGCTGCAACTCATATTATGACAAATAGTAGAGCATGGCTTAAGAACTATAAGGAAGAGACAAGTGGCAGGAAAGTAAGTGGCATAGCGAAGGATTGAGCATACAGTGCACGGGTACCATTACTCAGATTTTTCTGATAGGCCTCGAGATCTGGACCATGTACTATTTGTACCTGGATTATCTAAAAATCTGCTATCTTTAGCAAGGTTGATTTGATGTTGGTATAGCCGTGTCAATACAAAAGAAATGAGCTGCTTCTTTTGAACGAGAAGACAAGTTGTGGGAAAGGCAAATAGAGCAGGTTTTTATATAAAATGGTTGAAAGTGAAAAAGATGAGGTGCAGGTTTTTGTGGCGGCTGGACCAGATCGAGACATGCAGCTATATACGGGAGGTTTGGTCACATAAACCAGAAAGGCTGAAAAGGCTACTGCATGAAAAAGATGGTCATTGGGAATGGAGGTTTTTTTCTTGCACCGGGCAGCTTGAAATGTGTGAGAGCTACGCATCTCGATAAACATCAGCACAAGAAGGTGAAAAGGCGAGGGAAGAAGAGCAACAAGACCCTTTATATGCTTGTGCATTTGAGATCTTAGTGGAAAGATGCCAAGAAAACATTTGGGAAAGCACAATATTTCCTTGTAATAGTAGACGATTACTCGGGGGAAACATTTGTGTTTTACGCTAAAGAAAAAGAATGAAGTGTTAGAAACATTCAAAATATGGATGAGGCAAGTAGAAAGGGAAACAGTCAATTACATTGGAGCAATCAGGAGTGACAATGGTACGAGAATTTGTTTCTCATGAGTTCAATAGATGTTTACAGCAAGAAGGCATTAAAAGATGGCTATTGAATCCTTATGAGCAATTTCAAAATGGAGTAAGACTAAAGAAAAGAAAAATGAGAACATTGAAGGAAGGAGCCTTGAGCATGCTTGAAATGGGCACATTTGTCAGATCATTTTTGGGGAGAAGCAATTTTAACTGCATGCTATCTTCAAAACAGATCACCTACAGTGGCTCTTGAAAATAAAACTCCAGAGGAGATGTGGACTGGAGAAAAGCCAGATGTGAGTCATTTGAAAGTGTTTGGATGTGCTGCCTATGCTTTCACACCAAAAGAGTTAAGAAAGACAAAGTTAGATGCCAGGGCAAGGAAATGCATTTTCTTGGGTTTTCATCATGAAGGGAAAGGGTACAAGAGTAATGGATATCAGCACAAGAAAGGTAATTAAGAGTAGCAATGTCAAGTTTGATGAGTATGGGGTTATACATGATCTTGCAGATGCAGCTTTGGATGATAGAGATCTCTTTCAAGATCAAACAGAATTGTGGCTAGAAATTCAAGAAGAATCTTCCGGGTCAAGGCCTCTAGAAATGTGTAATGGAGAGCATGAGAATGCGGAACAATCAAGCTCTCAGATTCAAGGGGAAGGAAGTAGAAGGGAAGGAGATGGACAAGAAGAGATGGTAAATATGATGGAAAATCAACCACAAATGCAGCTTAGACGAAGTAACAGAGGTCATCATCCAACAGGCAGATGGTTAGAGTGGAAAAGGTCACAAGGATTTGCAGCATTAGCAAGCGTGAAACAGCAACAAGATTGGTTCGAAAACATACATGGTGTATGGTGGGAAAGTGATTTGGAAGAAAAGTGTGCATGGGAATGTTTCAAAGCAGAATTATTGGATCCACTCTCAGTAAAGGAAGCACTTACTGGGCCAGCAGCAAACAAATGGATGGATGCTATGCAGGAAGAAATACAAGCTATGGAGATGACCCATGCATGGGATCTAGTTGCACTTCCAAAAGGGAGAAAAGTAATAGGGTGTAAATGGGTGTTCAAACTGAAGCCAGCAAGTGATGGTATGCCAGAAAGGTATAGGGCCAGACTGGTGGCACAGGGTTTTTCTCAGCAACCAGGGATCGATTTTGATGAAACATTTTCACCAGTGGCAAAGATGACATCAATAAGGACAGTATTAGCTTTGGCAGCTCAAGAGGACCTTGAAATTCATCAGATGGACGTAAAGACAGCATTCTTGAATGGGATACTAGAGGAAGAGATATATATGAAACAGCCAGAGGGATTTGAAGGGGAAAAGGGCAAAGTTTGTAGACTGAACAGAGCACTCTATGGTTTGAAACAGAGCCCAAGGACGTGGTATAATAGAATGGATACATTTCTGAAAAAGCATGGGTTTGTCAGATGCATAACTGAGTGGAATGTGTATTGCAAATGGGATAAACAGAAAATTGCTATGGTCATTGTGTATGTAGATGATTTGATTCTTGTAAGCAAGGGACTTGAAGGCATCAAAGCTATAAAACAGGCCTTAAAATCTGAATTTCTAATGACAGATCTTGGGGAGATTCAAATGTGTTTGGGTCTGCAAATTCAAAGGGATAGAAGTAAGCGAATGTTGATACTGCATCAGGAAAAAGCTATACAGAAATTGTGCAGAAGATTTGGCATGAGAGAGTGCATGAAAAAGGCAACACCAGCAGCACTAAACGTGAAATTAAGCAAGGACATGGAGCCAAGCACAACGCTAGAGAAATTAGAAATGGAAAAGGTGCCATATAGGAATGCAGTAGGATGTTTGATGCATGTGATGGTGAGCACAAGGCCAGACATAGCACAAGCAGTTGGGGCTGTTAGTAGATTCATGCAAAATCCGGGGAAGCTTCACTGGAAGGCAGTAAAAAGGATAATAAGATATCTCCAGGGTACAGCTAGTCTGGGATTGAAATATGGACCAGATTCAAACTATCCTACAGTAAGGTTAGTATCATTTGTGGATGCAGATTGGGCCGGAGATCAGGACACGAGAAGGTCTACCACAGGATTCTGCATCATGCTGCATGGAGCAGCAGTTACTTGGACAAGTTCAAAGCAGACATCTGTAGCCTTATCATCCTGTGAAGCTGAATATGTAGCTACCTCAGCAGCAGTCAGAGAAACAGTTTGGTTAAGGCAGTTTTTGCATGAGATTGGATACAAACAGGAGGATCCTACAGTAATTTATAATGACAATAGGAGCAGCATTGCATTGACAGAGAATCCAATCCATCACCGAAGATCCAAGCATATCTCCATCCACCATCATTTTACCAGGGAAAAGGTAGCAGATCGAACAATTAGAATGGAATATTTGCCTACTGCAGAAATGCCAGCGGATCTGTTCACAAAACCTCTGGGTTCAGATAAGTTCGAAGAACACAGAAATACCTTAGGGCTAGATTCGTCTTTATAAGCAGAAAGAGGGAGTGTTAAAATAGTTAAAGGATATTGTTCTGCTTTTAAAGAAAGTAGACGTTGAAAAACAAACCACAAATATGGTTACAGCTAATTATAGCTTCTTTGTAAGTATCTCTGTATATTAATAGAAGGTGGAGGCTAATTTGGGACCACCTGATTCTTGCAATTCTTGCGTCCGTGTGGTGTCTCCGTGTGGTGTCTTGTGGAGCTATCAATTGTTTCAAAGCCAGCATTCTGGACACATTTTCAAGCTCTGACAGAGGGCTTTTGGTGTGAGAAAATTTGTGGCAAGCAAAGAAACGGAGCTGCTCGTCGGAGTTGGGCAGATCTTTAAACAGACCCAATTGCCTTGCTTGGAGTTTACTTATCTCCACGAATCGGACCCCTTTTGCAGCGATTTCTTCTCCTTTCGTTGCGCAGCAGAGCACCGACCATGGTGGCTGATGCCCTTTGGCTGTGCTCAGATAATTAATCACAATGTTTTCTATCATAAGCCTTACCTTTTCCACTGCTTGATCAGATGTTCCTCTGATCAGGAATTGGCCCCTTTCACTGTATCGATTCTCTGGAAGAATCTGCACAGTGATTATGCCCGGCGCGGCCTTGAGCTTCTGAAGATTGCTTCCTTTCTTTCCAATCACACGACCCATTGCAGCGTTGGGCACTTCCACCACCTTTCGCTTCTCCGCCATAGCCAGCTCTGTTTTTTTTTTTCGAAGGAATTTGTCTCATGACGCTCCTTTTATGACGTTTCAACGGCTTACAACCAATAAAATAATGCCACGTACATACTATTATCATACAAAACATTACATCCTAATATACGGCCATTAGTCTAATATATAGCCGTGATGATAATTATCATACAAAAAGTCACATCCTATTAGCCGTAATTAATATACGACCATTTGCAGATGGTCATGAATCATGATACGCAAATACGGTTTTTTACGACTTTCTCGCCCTAACTCATGACTAGTGTTATTACTGTTGAAGGTGCCAGCATGGACGTTTTTACGGCTCTGATAATTTCTCGCCTATACAATAAACCTGGAACAAAACATTTAAATCTTTGACATGTTATAGCCACACAAAAAGAAACTGCACGGCCTTTTCGTGGGCTTTGCCATTTAAGGCTGGCTATAACATGCCCATGTCCGACATTTACAGCGTTAGCTATAATACGTCTAAATGTATGAGTCGTAATTGTAAAGTTGGGGTAAACTAGCACAAAAAGAGGTTAGGACTTTCAAGGGTGGGCACCATGGGAATAATTGCTACCAGGTGAAGGTCTGGAGGTTAGGACTTTCAAGGGTGGGCACCATGGGAATAATTGCTATCACCTCAAGGTCTGGCTTACAACTTTGATGAAGTTGTGTGTCCCCATAGATATACAATCTCTAGTTATTGAAAGTCTATATGAAAAGAACATGTATACATATTAATTATGGGAAATACACAATGCTTGTTAAACTACAGCAGTTAAGAAGAGGTTTATGTGACGTATGGAACATAATAAATGAAGCCCTTCCCTCTCCATCGCCTTAATGTAAGTTGAAGTAAAGGTGAATAATATGAGGTGTGCATAAACCTCAGCCATGGTTTTTTTCTGGTAGAGTAAATACTTACCTAGTTGCGTTTCAAATTGAAGAGAATACCCATCTGGCATAGATTTAAGATCTATTAAACCACGCTGGATATGATCTGCATATAAAGCAGGCCCAGATGATCCATGAACCAAAACACTTTTCTGATACTCCAACGAGCTGGAAGCCAGCATTCTGGAGACATTTTCAAGCTCTGACAGAGGCCGTTTGGTGTGATTTGGGAACGAATCTTGAGAGGAGAAAACTTGAGAACTGGATGGCATTATAACATCCTGCATTTATGCATTGTTAAAAATCAGTATTTTTAAGGATTTACTCTATACAATTGTGTAGAACACGCAACTACTGGAATAATATAGGAAAATTAGACATGGAAGAAAACGCAAGGACGATGGAGAAACAATAGCATTGAATAGTAGCCTCTTGCATATGGGACTGATTCTCCATTTACTCCAAACCATGGCATCTCCAAATTTTGGTCCTTAATATACAAACCATAACAGATATAACTAGCTATTTGTGATTTTGGAGGAATCGATGCCTTTTGTGTCTGTTATCGCATTTATGAACATGTAACAAACTGTGGCGATGAGAGTATTTTCAAATGTACATTTGTCAAAAATGAGGACAAATTTGTGTGACATTTTTATATGCACATCAATTTCTAATCAACATGAAAAGGATGTTAAAACATTTTACCGGTAGATGTGGTTTGAGCTATGTCAAGAATATTGTAGAATAGCTTCGAGTGTTTGCGGGGTACTATGTCCAAGTATAAAATAAAAAATAGTTGCCTTCCTTATAGCTCCAACAATATCAGTTCTCTATTCTATTCTATTCGTGTTTTCTTCCATGTATATATAAAAATATGTGTAACTTGCTCTGAACGTCAATTCGAAAATAAACAGTTCACATATCTTTGCAAATAGAACTGGTGCTTCGGTGCTTATCATCTGCAAAATAAGAGAGAGAGGCAGTTAATCCCAAGTATGGCTCTTGAACTTCATATCCATCACCCACTAGTTAAGACTAGTGTACTACTCATAATGATTGAAAAAGAGAACTTTGCCCCGAACTACAGATGTTTCCTTAAACCATTGCTTATTTCTCTGGGGATGCACTTATACAAAAGGGGGTATCCCATGTGCATGCAGAGGGTGCCCGAAAACACCCATGTATACGATTTTTTGAAAGGCAAATTCGAGCCCTTCTATACAAAGTTTACCCTAAATATTGCCAAAAAACCCCCTAACTCATATGTATATGTGTAAAAGTGGGCCAATCCCTCCCCTCAGGCAGATTGTATGGCATCCATAGTGAATCCCCCTTGGCTTATTTCCATACTCATCATATTTATGAATTTGAAAATGCAGTTTTGAACCTTCTCCTAATCTGCACATTACAAAGGAGTACCATGTTGGAGAAAATTATGAGAATACCTTTAAGTTTCTTGGTTTTTTCAACTTATTATAAGAGGTATTAAAATCCAATCTGAGGCTAAAGCTGCTTTCATGATACAACTTCAATTTCTAATTCAAGGAAACAGATCCTCAAAATTGCAAATTTCACTGGTGGCAGTAGGGGGCCAACTTTATACTGCAGGAATCCAAGGACACTGACAATGAAGAGCACCTCATCTTCAAATGTCCTATTTATTATAAACTTTATCTGTTGTCTCTTTAAAGCTAGAATAAAAGATTAATGAACCAAGATTAAGGAAATGAGGTAAAAGAGATACAGAACTAACTTAAAGACAAGATTATCATATGGGAACAATACATCCCATGCTAGTACATCTCATGTCGTTGTTTCACTTGATAGCATAACGTATAAACGTTTATCAAAAGGTTGTATTGCCTCATACATAAACCGTTTGCCAGTAGAAGTGCAATAGAACTCCGATCAAAGTTGATTAGACGTTGCAGATAATATGTTCCATGTGTACTGCCAAGTAGAACTTGATTAGACATTTTTAAAAACAGATAAAGAGCTCCCGTGCATTACCAAGTAGAACTTGAAATTATACTCTCCACATCTGGCCATTGTCTATGACAACCATGTGCCCTTTATCTTGAACAGAAGTACATTGCTCCAGCTCCTTCCTCTCCTGTAGTTCCAAGCCCTCACAATAGACATCCTCAACAGTATGTGGAAAGTTACCTTCCAGCTTAACCTCCAAGTCTTCTGGCAAGATAAGTGTTTGCTTTTTATTTCTAAAAGCTCAGAAGGTAGTCAATCCCAAGCATTTAGTCTGGAACCGTTAGCTAGGAATCCTTGCCAAAAGGAAAGACTCCAAATGCATAATGTCCAACTCATCTCTCTAAAATCTGTTTCAGCAGATTAAAAAAAACTTTGCTTTTTGTTGTGTCCCTATTTATAGCACAACACAGCCGAAATCTCCTTGAATTTAGAAAGCCTATATGACCAAGTCCCAGATACATGCATTACCATGTGGGATGAAATAAAAGAAGATAGAAAGATGTTTATTAAAATAACTGGCAGCTTTTATACAAATCCCTTCCAATATTCACATAAAGTAAGGTACTATAAAAGCACTCAAGATTCTATATGAAAAATTATTAGGGCAATCTTCTCCACAAATCCTTCTATTTTTTGCATGTACTCTTATGCCTGCTCTGGTAGGACACTGCACAAGATGCCATTTATTAAAAAAGAACAGTTACACAGACAATACTACATTTATAATTTTCTTTGCTGACAACCCATATCACAGTCATTGAGATAAGTCAACATAGATCTAATTCCCGTGAACTTAGATGCTTCATGCTATTGAATATCACAACTTATCTTCTGCAACACAAAGACCATAAAAATCAAATTTCAGCTTGCCCCATATTGATGAAGCAATATGACATGCAATGTCCATTATAACATTCAAAACACAAGGAAATAGAACTGAATTGGACGTCTGTAAGGGCACCTAGGGAATACCCTTAGGATTTCAATAGTCTAATAAGTTGTTATGAAGCATTGGAAAGTAAAATATATTGTTGTAGAATTGCACATTTCCCGAGCTCCTAACTATCATGATCACAATTTTATATGTAATAGCTGAAATGGCATTCACTAGCGAAATCATCAACCAATAGAATTGATGCATACCATTTCATTGTCATTGACATCTAATAGCTGGATGGCTCAGCCACAATGTTTAGCCCCAGATTTGGATCCAGTTTTCTATAACTCAGGGCATTCTGGCCTTCCCATAACTTAAAGCAAGGCATGTGGGAAAAGGACTTGAGAGGTTTTCTAATGCAGATTCAACAATATCTAAAGTTATATTTACCTCATCCAATCATTTTCTGAGTTCTAATTCCCAGTTTATAATTTATCCATGACAACTTAAGCAAAACAAAGCAATTGCAAATTATAAGCATATGAATCGAAAATTATCTGAAGAAGTAGCCCATGATATATGGGTTTTTTATATGAGTTGGGGGCAAAACTCAGCCTATGTTTGGATAGATATGCAAACCTTGTATTTTAGCTCAAAGATCTTCTTGAAAACTCGAGAATGGCCTACGGGATGCGGTCCATATCATTTTAATGCTCCACATCATGCAAAACTGGATTTATTCAAGACTGCTCCAGTTCCAGCATAAAACAATCTTCGATTCTTCCTCACAACCTCTTCCTTTCCGCATTCTGATTCTCCATGCACATGAAAACTAAAGAAGGAAAAAAGATGGTGCTGACATCACCAATATGCCATTCGGGCTTCTTTGCATACTCATCATCGAGTTTAAATTCAGCCTTGTTCAAAGCCGGTAACGATTAGGTAGACATAATCCATATTCAACACTATCGGAGCAGACGCTTGGCAATTTTTGAGATATCGATTTTTGATAGCGTGCCATGCCACGTGGATACCTTGGAATTGCAAGAATTCTTACACCTCGGGTTAGGCAAGCTTGCTAGAAAAATTCAGGCCACAAAGCCAATTATGTCGTGCCATGTGGCCAATCTTCTTTTAAAGAACTAGGAATGGTGCCCAGCATTGCTGGGCATAAGCTAAGAACCTGTAAATGATACACTATAGCAATGAGAGAATAACCTAAAATTCGACACTGTGTCATTTGCTCTACTCCGCTTTTACCTCACTTTTTTTCTCCCTTTTCCTAGTTTTCCTTACACGTGTCCTTTTTTGGGTTGCCCCTAGGGGGCAAACTCTTGTTTATGTGGGCTTTTGGGATATCCTAGGTATATGCTGGAATATACCTAGGATAAGGCCGCGGACTCTCTACGCCATTGTTGCTCAAGGGGTGGTGTAGGAACTGGTTAAACCCTGGCACCACCAAGCATTAGAGCCGAGGTCCATAAGTGGGTGTGGGTACCGGTGTTGGTGTTCGGGTGCTGGTCCGGAGAGTTGCTAATGGCGCATATGAATGCATCGGCCTCAGATTGCGGTTCATTACATCAAGAAGATTGCGGTTCGAGGATGACAAGACCCCGAATAGTCTTTCATAAGGTACACGAATAAAAATACGGTGTCATCAAATAAGTTGTGACTTGATCATTCATGATATCTCCTTGATGTTTTGTGTAGATATGCGATTTGGCGATTAAGCAGACGTTTCCAACACAAAAGATACCGGTCCCCGGACGATATCAGATTGTCTCACACGCCGCACGCCACTCCAACCGACGGGTACCGACGTAGAAGCGGTGAGTAGCCCTAGGGGCAACTTGCTAGGTATGTGCATTTTCTTATTAATGTGCACATGCACATTTATTAAGGTGCACACATTTCCATGTGGGCACATTTAGGTGCACACATTTCCATGTAGGCACATTTGGCCACCTAGCCATTAAAGGCAGTGGGCCCATTTCCATTATCCCACATGCCTAAAGGGATAATTGGAAACCCTAAGCCCCAACCCTTGCCTATTTAAGTAGAGAAACCCTAACTTGCCATTTTTCGTCCCTAGGGTTTTAGAGCTCTGCTTTGGTCGCTCTATGAGTCAAAACCGCCTCCCGCACTGGCCCCGAGAGAATGGCACCATTAGTTTCCCCTTGATTCGAAAGCAGTTCCAGTAGGATGGTCAACTCAGTCAGGAGGAGCAACTCATGGATCGGGGTATGTAGTCCATTTAATGGTCTAAACCGCTTTTCCGGCCATTGTATCGAGGTTTAGCCTATTAAATCGCCTTTAGCAGCTATCTAGATCTCTAGATGAGTAGATACTGGACTCTAACTAAAGAACCTAACTCTATGATATAGATTAGATCTATGTTCTTTAGTTCTTCCGCAGGATGTATATGGATGATGTATCTCCTCGGAACTCCTTTGTATTGGGAAGGGGGTAGAGACCAAGCTTGGTAGTAGATGCTCCTAGATTAGCCTCTAGCACACCATAGATTCGGCTCAGGTACAAGAACCACACCCGGGTTGTGGGTGAAGGGGCCGACCTGGCTAAGAAGGAGGTTCGTGTTCTCGACTCTTGAACGATCCCTCCGGGTGTGTAAGGCCTTACCTGGGGATCATTGTGACTAGGTCTAATGGCTTACCACCGAGTGTGGGTAAGGCATGGGCTCGACACTGCGGAAGTGGTGTTCATGACTTTCCAGTGGGTTCAGTCGAATACGGGCAAAGGCCCTCTAGTCACCTTTGAGTCAAAGATGTAGATCTCTCGAGGGGAGTGATCCCTACCGCCCCATCGAACCGGATGATGACTCCCGTGAATAGCCCTTTGGCTATGCATCCGGCTGGCTACAGTCCAGTCCCGACACTTTTCAGCCTACTCGCAAAGTGTGCAATGAGGGGCGGATGGAGTGGACAACCCTATGCCATGTTCTTATGCCGCCCAAATCCATTGCCATGAATTCTGCCTGCAATGAACTCACGGAGACCCAAGCCGCCCCACCATCCCTTTGAGTCTGAGCCTTGGGTAGGATTCCCTATGTGATGTGCTGATCCTTGTCTATGCAGATATGTGGCGGACCATCCTTCGTGGTGGTCATATGATGTTGATGTATGTACCATCGACATGTATGTTTACGCCCGGCAGCCTAGGTAGGCCCCGAGGGAGACAGGTAAAGGACCCTTCATTCTTCCCAATCGAACTCTTCAAGGTTGCGTTGATACGCGGAGGGCCCTATATTAGCATGGAGCTGGTATGGGGATGAACTCCTGTTTGTATACGGTGAGTGCACCGTGATATGAGTAGGGGACGCCACAGCTGGTATCGAGCAATGTTCTTGGAGACCAAGAGCAAAGCACGGCCATGCTCCCAAGAGTACTAACTTGATAGGATCCTCGAACCCCTGAAAAGTGGGGAAATTTTTTTCATTTTTGTAGTTTATGCTAAGCTAGTAACAGCTTAAGTGGATTGGAATTTAATATTAGCACGCTTAGGTGAATTGGAACTTAATAAAACTAAAAAAAGAATGAGTGAATTGGTCTCACTTTTCGCTGGTTCAATAACTAAACTTTTAGTTGAGCTAAGGAGGCTCATTGATGAAAGCTGGTTCAATAACTAAACTTTAGTTTTATGACGAGGCGCAAGCCGTGGAGACATTGATGAAAAACAGCTTGAAAAGTTATAGAATTTAAAAAGTAACTTGGTAATTCGAATCTTAGCCTAGGATCTAGCTAGATTAGTCTAGTTTTTCAATCTCTTTGAACCTCATCTTAAAAGAATTCCCCGGTAGCTTAGAATTGAACCTCCCACCCACGTGGTTGAACCCCCCAAACCCCCCAAACAACCACCGAGGGCGGGCATCGCTTTGTGTTTGAATTATAATTTTAATTAGATTTAAGCTTTAATAATGTTAGATAATATTAATGGCTAAGCCTTTAGATTTAGAACCAAGGCCCTTAAGCTAGATAGAGACAAAGATCTCGATAGACACCGTGACTCCGTCGACATGATGTGCACCAAACAGACCGGCCGACTTTCGACAAGGCTTAAATGCCGTGAGGCCAAGGAGGCCAAAGGAAACAAGAAGAGGAGAGGATGTAACGAGAGCGGGAGGCCAAGGCTCAAAAAGCAAAGCCAGAGCGTAAGCCTGGTCCAACATTTTGAAGACTCAACACTGCTACTGCTCATGTTTAGTAACCCTCATGAGGGAAGGCATGTAATTAGCTAGTTTAATTAAGGAGATCCCAAAGAGATATGTTGTAAATAATCAATAATTTTGTTAATACATGATAATTTTGAGTAGTTTATGTGTCAAATCTTGCTTAATTAGGACGAAGTTAGCAAGTAGTAGTTTATATTTTAGTAAAATAGGATACTCTCGCACTCAAAAAAAGTGTGATATCTCACACCGCTACCGGTCGCGAAAAACAAAAGTTAGTTTTGAAGCGAGGCTTTAAGCCGCGGAGACCGCCCAAACTTGACCAAAACAGCTCCAAATTGACCAAGTAAGGGGTCGATTCTGCCTAATTTGATGAGCCCATCACCCTTACACCATTAGTTTACCCAAATTAGACACCTTTGATCGAATGAGATTGATGTTCACATACCGCTACCGGGTCGCGAAAACAAAAGTTAGTTTTGAAGCTTAGGCGCAACCTCGCGGAGACCTCCAAACTTTGAACCTCCATAACTTGAGCTACGAGTCCAAATCGCCCTGAAAATTGTTGCAATAGGACCATTAGATAGCCTAGAATCCATTTATGACCTCAAATTAGGGCTAGAAATGTCAAACCCTAGCTCAAATTGACCAAAATTGCCCAAACCCTTGAATTGTTCTTCCAAACTCAGAAGTTTGTTTGTAGATAGAAGCCTACCCCATTAGTAGCTCAAGTAAGTATTGCTCTCGGCTCAAGCTGATACCTTACTCCTAGATAGAAGTGCCCAAGAACACCCCTTTGTTATAGTCATCTAGACCTCAAAGATAGCAACCCAAGTCCAACCGTTTTACATCACTCTCGCCATGCCAAAGGCATAAACCTTGACCTAATTTCAGGTCCTTCTAATAGAGTTTGACTTATATAGTCAGCCACATTGACACTCCCCTATTGCCGTGGTACCTAGAAAGGAGCTAGAGTCTAGAGCTGCCCAAGCCGCTCCATGTGTAGAGATTGACTCCCCTAAACCAACTTTGCTAGGACCTTAGAGTATGCCTCAAACATCATGGAGGTCTTGCAAAACAATCCTCATGTCATGCCATACCACACGCCCTAATATTCATAGACTTGTAGATTATAGATATGTCTCCAAGAATGCCGCCGAGCCACCTTGCTTGCTTATAGCCCGTAATGTTGTAGGAGAGCCCTTCAAGTAGACCTTAGACTCTAGGAAATACGAAGCTAAGCTGGCACGGGCCGAGCCACGTAAGAGCTAGAGGCTGAAACTTGAAGACATCAAGGTCCCACCGATGTACGCTGATAAGGAGAGGAGACCGAAAGGCGTAACCAAGAGAGGGAAGCACAATGACAAACACCTCAACCGACAAACGAGTAGAACAGACACCACCGCCTATCATCAATCTTCATCAAATGGGAAGAATATTTGGTAACCAACGGCATCAAGAATTTTCTAGGTGTCAACCTCCCGGGCTATCACGACGCAGGTCACATCGTAAAGAGGATCTCGACGCTTTTCACCAACTCGACGCCCACGAAGTTTCAAATGGAAGAATGCAAGGCAACAAAATACGTGCAGAACACGTTAGACATCGATGCCCGGTTAGCATCACGAAGCTAGGGTCAAGGCATAATCTTCCGCCGAGGGGAGAAGTCATGGCAACACAGAGCCGTGATAAGAACCGGAGAGAAGACCACTCGACTTTGCAGCCCAAAGCCAAGCTTAATGTCGCAACGCCAACAAAAGGAGCCACCAAGCTAGGCAACCACAAAGCACCTAAGGCTGACCAAGATGAGCTTCCAGCCTCCCTTGCACCAGCAGGAGACCACGAGGGGAGGAGAGACGATATCGTGGAACATCTCCCACTGAAGGCCTATATCAGCACTAGGGGCAAGATCAAGGAGGAGAATATTCGGCCAAAACAGAATTCGACCCTGTGAACACCTAGAAACCAAAGGAAGGACTTAACCTTACTACGCCAGCCAAGGAGTGCGAGATTCGAATGGATAGGACCCAAAGGACGAGAGGAGACGACCTAGCCGCCAGATACAAATCATGCAAAGGCGCACCGTATGGAGCCATGGTAGGGACAATAGAGATTACCACACTTCTAGGCATGTGAGAGGCACCTCGAATGAAGCAAAGCCCAAGCAACAGTGAGTCGCGACTCGTAAATTCAACCCCGGGGAGGAATGACAATGCCCGCCACCGACCATGATCTCGAGCTTCAAGACATTCAAGAATGCCCAACCGCAACAGCCGTGTGATCCTACTTTAAGCCATCAAAGGCACCGCGCGACATCGGCAACCCCGCAAACCATTAATAATCGCATGGGGACGCTTTGAGCGGTCACCGCGATTCCTCACGCGGCTAATATACACATTAAGGAGGAGCATCTTTCTCAAGGGATCACATCGACGAACACCTTCGCAGAATCGGGCGGACGAAGCCCGGATCGTACATGAAGCTCAACAATGGTAGCAAAGATCTCAAGGAATCCTCGAGTCAACCGTAACTTAAGAAGATGCAAAGAAACCAAAGGGTCAAATGCGATAGGAGGAGGGGAAACCCTAAAGGAGTATAAACAATTAAGTAGATCTTCGTAGTTGTTTTGAAAAAGTCGATGAATTAAAATCCCAATGTAAATACGTATATGTCTATTGTATATCTCGGGTGCTCACAGATACAGTGGAGAAACATGAGTTTAGAGTCATGTTTTACGGATTTAGCGCTTAGATCAGGAAGCTCCTTCACTTCGACTACCAAAAGAGGAAGCATAGAAGCACAACTATAGCCCAAGATCAAAATGGAAGAGCAAGTACGAGGGAGAAACGACCAGAGGCCAAGCAAACCTTCGACTCCAAACACTTCCGGAAGTGCCCTGAAGTAGAAGACAGCTCGTCCACCCAATGTCAGAACAAGAGACAACACCGGTCATGTCAAGAGCATCAGCACTGCACCAGGACATCGTCAGGGCGCAACACTACCTCTAGTAGCAGTGGCAGCACTTGACGAACTTATGACATGAGTGGCCTCAACAATGGAAGGAGGAACACCCCGACATCAACGAGCCAACTAAGAAGGCAACATCTCGACGACCATAATTCCAACTTGTGGTAATATAGGGGGATGTGCTATGACACGTGTATTAGATGGAGATGCACTTACGAAAGGCACCGCGACGAGGAGATATGCCCCCAACAACTAGGTGATGGCTTCGTCACGTACTCCTACCAAGAATTAGAAGAGAAGAAGCTTCACCATATCTCCGACATGTGGCACGCCAAACGCCCAAGGTAGAAGCATTCGCCTTTAACGACAAGGATATAACTCAAGCACCTTCTAAAAAAAGAGAGTTCAAGATAATAGCCGTGCTATTCAACGACAAGAGTATATCTAAGGCGATACTTCTTCAACGCGAAGGGTCAAGTCACAGAGATAAGGATCCATCATCCCCACAACATCGCCAGCCAGGAGAAGAGCCATGAAGCCTTTACTTGCCGAGAGGCCGACATGCATAGAGAGACAAAAGTCGAACCGAAAGCCGGAGAAGTGCTAGCAACCGACTTCTTCCACGAAGCCCCTAGAGGCAACAGGAGGATCAAACCGACGAAAGCACAATCAAAGCCACCGGAAGGTACCTCAAGACAAGAAGACAAAGATAGCCGTGGAATGTGATAACGCCCAAGCCATGTGATCGAGGGATCAAACAAGGAAGTTTGGAAGCTCGATGGAGAAGCAACTAGGGCGAGGCGAGCCGATGACTTGCAATAACGGACTTGCATGCAACTTGATGAACCCAAGGATGGACGATTCAAAGAACAACCGCAGAAGAGAAAAACTCCGTGAGGAGTATAACCAAAGGAATCGCAAGACGCCTCAAGAGACGCCTCCAAATAGCTCCAAGTATCATGAAGGAAGAACAATTACCGCCCGAGAACGGGGATCGTGAAGCGTGATCGAAATGTCGAAGCATCAACGACAAGCACACCTTTAGTTGGAATGTGATGCAAAGCGTGTTGTGCCATAGCCGACAAACATCGGAGGGCCCAAGCATATCAACAAGTTACCCCGGAGTATGAGCTGACGTACAAATAGAAGGATATAGATCATCAACACCATTGCGCCGGGAGGAACACTGATGACATTGCCAAGGAGTAGGTGTGCAACTTGAAGGGAGGCACAAGGGAGACCTAATAGCTCTAGTAGTAATTGTAACTATGTAAGCTATATGTTTTGCATGTATAGTTTCCTCAAGCTATTCCTTCCCTCCCATAGCTTAAAATGCATCAAAGGAAGAGATGTCATGCAAGTTGCGTGGGTGAAGCAATCAACATCCTCAACACTCTTCTGGGCAACACGATAACGACAACAAATGTGACTCCTCGACGATGAGACATCGATGGAGTCAAGAAACAATATCGGATACGTAGTCGCCTTTTAGCCGCCAAGACAAAAAGTTCAAGATGAAAGATCTTTTTCAATCGGGGCCATCTTCGTGCTTTTGAAGAGCGGCATGGAAGATTCAAGTGATCAACTACGCCATCAAAGCCACCAAAGAATGAGAGGCTTCTAACTAACAAAGTCAACCTCTACAAAGAAGGAGGAGCCACCGCCAAGGAGACCTCAAGTATCGAGCGATTTCGAAGAACGCTACCTTGCTACTTCAAGCAGTAACGAGTGGATGAGCTTCTAGCAAGCTCAAGCATCTAAGGCCATGGGGCCTAGTAGGTTAATGTATGGACGGTAACATCCATATTAGGATTAGAAGGCATTTCCGCATATTCTCGCTAAAGGATTGCCCCAATATTGAGCTAAGCTGCCAAGGATTGGGAAGGAAATGCATAGGAGTAACTATAATTATACACGACATTGTTAACGCACATCCAACGTATTGAAACCACTTGGTGAGATTGATCTCCTCGCTAAGAAGGAATCATTACTAGGATAATTGTTAACCATGTATAAATCTAGTACCTCCAAAGAATAATCCAACCGAAGAAAAGAAGTAATCTAACAAGTCCCGCCAACTTTGTTACGATGACATCAATTCGATTGGTAGGAATATTCCAAGAGCTAAATAACTAAGAAAGGGGAATCTCTAGAATATAAAAGAATAATACATGTAAGGTACATCTAAAATAAGAATTATAGTAATCAAATAGTCTTTTGAGACAAAAGGAATTGTCATGATGACAAAAACCTTGTGGTTTAGAATCGCTCTAACTAAGTAGGTAACCCATAGCTATATTGAAATAAATAATAACATAATATGTGTATCCATCTTAGATGGTTATATATGTTAGCTAAGGCTAGTAAATTAATGTGCTAAGTAAGAAACATATAACCCTTAAGGGAGAGAATAGATATGATGTTGTGTACAACGCCATTGAAGGGGTGCGGGACCATTTTCTTTTGAAGAAAGTGGGAGGGCTCAATCTTATGATTGAACATACTTGCATCGAATTGACCAACCCAGAATAGAGTTCACTCCGCAATGACCGGGTTTAATAGAGCGTAAGATAGATAGATAGATAGCTCGGGAGGCCTTCAACGCGGCGTAGACCGACGCAAAGAGCTATCTACACCAATGAAGTGGAGCAAAACTATGGGAGCAATGCAACCACCAAGTCATCTCCAAATTACCGACCGCTCAATGGGTGGATGCATTCTAGCCTAGGTAAGGCGGCGATGCATTATGTTTTAATGTGTCTTATAGATAAGTTAAATATAGATCCTAATAATTGCATGGAATTACCAGACGATATGTATCATGCGGAAATAAGTTAAATAACAACCATAATGTGAGGTAGCATGTTAATTAATCCTTCAAGCAAGGATGACGGGTCCTTATAGATATAGATAGAAAATAGAATTCAAATATACTTAAGTGCATCTTAGGGATATACTTCCAAGGGTAATGCAGACCCAAGGAGGAGAATAAGAAGCACATCTAATTCTTGTGTATGATAATTAAAACCTTGTCTATGTAACAATAGGTCTAAATCGTGGTTATTGTTCAAATAAGCCATCTAAAAAGTCGTTAAATATTGCAAAGATTAGAGTAAATATAATTGTACCATCGGAAGTAATGTATCCGATACTATGATAATGTTAATTCATAAATATTACCTTAGGGTAATTATGTTAATCACATGCATTAAAGGAGCCAAAAAAATCGCCTCTGCATGTCGCTTTGTGTGTAGATTAAATGCTTGTATAGTTAAGATAATTCACACGATGCAACCTATGCTAGGTAGGGGTTGCACGCGTTGTTGTCGATGATGAGACCACTACGCTGATCTCTAGGGCGGGTGTAATGTCAATGTAGGCATGACCGCTTCCGCCTGGACGAAAGTGGAAGGTAGATTAGAAAGTCTACTGGTCCCCACGGAAGCAGACCCACCGAGAGAAAGGAGGTCATTCAGAATGCATTGATAGGAAAGGCACCTTTAGCCCCATATATGCTTTGATAGGAGGAAGCTATCCTTCACGCCCCACGCTGGAAGGATATTCTCCACCGGGCAACTAGAGGTGTAGGCATGAGCCGCATATAGGCATATAGGGCTGCTCCACGGCCATAATGGAAGATTCACCCCTTCCCACCGGGAGATTAGCCATGCATCCATGTAGATAGGTGGGGTGGTCACCATATAACCAAAATTTTATTAATAATTAAAATAGTAATAACGAGGGTCCACCAAGCAGCCAATAGAGCCCGGAGGGCAAGGAGGTCGAAGTTATGAAAAAACTTGCAACACAAATTTAGTCATAATGTGTTGCAAGGGATGAAGAGTACCTTAGAAGTGTAAATTTTGTATGAAATTGATAAACTTTGATAAACTTAAATGTTGTGTTAAGTAAGGTTAATAATTACCCTATGAGATTAAGTTATGAAGTGATAAGTTAATTGGGTAATGAAATAGTACAAAGAATGTCTTAAACATTACCTTAGAGTAATTTAATAATTAAGATAGTAATAGTAAGTATGTAATTATAGATATTGTAAAATTAATGCAGGATTTTATAGGTGAGGACTTGCAACACAAATTTTGTTGGAATGTGTTGCAAGGAATGAAGAGTACCTTAAATAATAATTGTATATGAAAGTGTTAAATTGTGATAAACTAAATGTTATAATAACGAGGACTAATAAGTACCCCGCTTAATAGAAGTTACTTAATTGACAAGTTATTTGATAATGTAATGGCGTAATAATAATTTAATTACCTTAAGGTAATCTTAATAAATGTGTAAGTATAATAGTAGTATATCGTATGCATCAAAGTTGATTGCGTGTTAGGAAGATTCCAAGGTGGGAGACCCCACCGATGCCGCGGACAAAGATCATTTCAGTGGGGAGAATGTGACGCTTCCAACACAAAGAGATACCGGTCCCGTGGACGATAATCGCATCGTTCGCCACGCCGCACACGCCACCTCTAACCGACGCGGTACCGACGTAGCCGTGTGAGTAGCCCCTAGGGGGCAACTTGCTAGGTATGTGCATTTCTTATTAATGTGCACATGCAATATTTATTAAGGTGCACACATTTCCATGTGGGCACATTTAGGTGCACACATTTCCATGTAGGCACATTTGGCCACCTAGCCATTAAAGGCAAGTGGGCCCATTTTCCATTATCCCACATGCCTAAAGGGATAATTGGAAACCCTAAGCCCCAACCCTTGCCTATTTAAGTAGAGAAACCCTAACTTGCCATTTTTCGTCCCCTAGGGTTTTAGAGCTCGCTTTGGTCGCTTCTATGAGTCAAAATCGCCTCCCGTGACTGGCCCTCGAGAGAATGGCACCATTAGTTTCCCTTGATTCGAAAGCCCCAAGAGGGGATGGTCGAACTCAGTCGAGGAGCAACTCATGGATGGGGTATGTAGTCCATTTAATGGTCTAAACCGCTTTTCGGCCATTGTATCAGAGGGTTTAGCCTATTAAATCGCCTTTAGCAGCCTATCTAGATCTCTAGATGAGTAGATACTGGGGACTCTAACTAAAGAACCTAACTCTATGATATAGATTAGATCTATGTTCTTTAGTTCTTCCGTGGATGTATATGGATGATGTATCTCTCGCGGAACTCCCTTTGTATTGGGAAGGGGGTAGAGACTTCAAGCTTGGTAGTAGATGCTCCTAGATTAGCCTCTCTAGCACACCATAGATTCGCCTGTACAAGAACACACACTGGTTGTGGGTGAAAGGCCGACCGCTAAGAAGGAGGTTCGTGTTCTCGACTCTTGAACGATCCCTCCGGGTGTGTAAGGCCTACCGGGATCATTGTGACTAGGTCTAATGGCTTACCACCGAAAGTGTGGGTAAGGCATGGGCCCTCGACACCCGCGGAAGTGGTGTTCATGACTTTCCGTTGGGTTCACCGAATACGGGCAAAGGGCCCTCTAGTCACCTTTGAGTCAAAGATGTAGATCTCTCGAGGGAGTGATCCCTACCGCCCCATCGAATCGGGATGATGACTCCCGTGAATAGCCCTTCCGCTATGCATCCGGGCGGGCTGGCCGTCCCGACACTTTTTCAGCCTACGCGAAAGTGTGCACAGAGGGGCTGGATGGAGTGGACAACCCTATGCCATAAGCTTTTATGCCAGCCCAAATCCATTGCCATGAATTGCCTCCGCAATGAACTCGAGACCTGCCGCCACCATCCCTTTGAGTCCGAGCCTTGGGTAGGATTCCCCTATGTGATGTGCCGATCCTGTCTATGCAGATATGTGGCGACCATCCTTCGTGGTGGTCATATGATGTTGATGTATGTACCATCGACATGTATGTTTACGCCTGCCAGCCTAGGTAGGCCCCGAGGGAGACAGGTAAAGGACCCCTTCATTCTTCCCAACCGGAACTCTTCAAGGTTGGGTGATACGTGGAGGGCCCTATATTAGCATGGAGCTGGTATGGGGATGAACTCTTGTTGTATACGGTGAGTGCAACCGTATATGAGTAGGGGACGTCACAAACAAAGTCTTTGCAATGCCTAATGAGCTTGAGGATTTTTCCCGATGTTCGCAACGATCTTGTTAAGGTTGCCTGGAGAAGGACTTACACTTTGTCTTTTGTGGCTACAAGAGAATATAAGAATATAGTTATGATTAATCATGTATTGTTCTTAACAGGGATTGTCTGGTGGATCAATCTAGTTCATGCATGGCGAAGACCATCTTTAAGGAGTCGAAAGCTAAGGACGGCCAACAGTGTAAGCATGCTATTGCTTTATTTTTGGAAGCTGTGATATAATGTTGCCTTTAGTTATCTGATACATTTGTTTTGTTTTGTTGCTCCTCTCTTTAGTTGTCTGATTGGGTACTTAAGAATTTACAAGCGCAAATCAGTATTGGCAAGAATAAACTACTCAAAGATTGCAAACGAGCCTTTCTGGTACCTTTTGATGCCATTATTATATACTATTATTGGGTCCACCTGACTGTAAGGCTACAATAATCCATATCTAAAATGGTGTTATTGCATCTATTGGAGATTATAATAATGGGCTCAAACATGGCCGTTAACTCAATAGCGAGCAACCCGCAGGTCTTGGTTCAATACCGGCCATTCGTCTTAGATTGTAACATGGCATCGAGCCAAGGTTATCGGTCTTAGGGTGCATCAAGATAGATAGCTTGAGTGATGTGTTTTAATCAAAGCGGGACATTGGAAAATACGAGATGTTAGCATAATGTGGCTTGCAAGTTGAAGAACTCAAGTTTAATACCAGCCCAGTTCCTAACCAAATTCTAGATGCTTTGGAGTGACTATTTGCCTATAATCATGGTGGAGTTTAACCGAGTAGGAAAAAGTCATGCCTTATGTTAAGATCTTAAAGTTAATAATGAAATATTCGACTGTGCATCTTTTTCGAGAGTTATTTTGCTTCTTAGCCGTAACATAAGAAAATGCTTGACCTGAAATTATTTCTAAGGCGGTCTTGCTTAAGCAAAAGGGTAGGGTTGGGCACATCCATGCACATGGGTTTTCCTCGACTATTTCACGTCCATCTTATAAATTGTTCTTTTACTATTACCTCATAATAGAAGGACCGCTTCTACCTTTTTATTCACATTCACAGTTTTATGCTACTGATTTACTTTGTGTAATCACCGATAGAGTAAAATTCAATGTGCTTGACGGGATGGAAGTTGGTGACACGATCTTCTTCTGATCATGTTTGACATGATCCCTCTTGGCCATACTGCCAGGTAAAGGCTATTATGATTTCAGGTGCCTACCAGGATTTTAATCAAGCTAACCAACAAAACATCTTAACATAGTTGTTCTTACGTTTGTGATTGGGTTAAGTGGGGAATTAATATGTATTGTGGGAACTCGGAAGAAGCTGCAGAGGGCGGTCAACATTTCTAAAAGCCCCAATGTGATATCATGGAATGCAATAATTGCAGGACATTCCAACTACTGACAAATATGAAGAAGTTGATCATAGACATGAGGAAACACCATTGATTCAAGCCTGACTATCGAAAAATCATTGCTAATTCCAAGTAGGTGAACCGAGGTCCTCAATGATTGGTTCGTTGAGGCGCCTGCCGACCAATGCTCTACAAAGAACCAAGAGCTTCAATTTCCTTAGGTCCACAACCAAGGGGATCTATTCCTTCTCAAAAAGGTGCTTTTGAAAGGAGCCACGCTAATGCAAGCCTTTTTCAAGGAGCAGATGTGGATGCACCATCAAGCCCACAATTGCGGGGAAATTATGATCTAGATAGAGAAGTGGCTGCCCCATCGAATCGACGACCAAGCAGAAGACTCTCGCTCGGAGACTCTTCCTCAAATGCCACGGTCAAGCAAAGCTATGGATGCAGCTCATCAAAAGAAAGAAATTTTGAATCAAATTTTGCCTAGACCAAGTATCTCACCTTATAGTCCAAGCCCGGCTAAAGAAGATGATGTTGATCGTCAAAGGAAAAAGTCATTGGAGCGGATTTTGCCTAGGCCATCTTATCATGTAAGCCTAGGTTTGAAGGAATGTCCCAATCTAGGCCCGACATCAACCGGGACCTCCTCCATTGATCCTCCAAGTGGATACAAAAATACAACTAGGCGGTAAGGGGCCGCTTTTTATTCGAGATCCTACAGACGGTTCACTGCCCTCCAACTTGCTTTCGACCAAGTTACTTAATGGCTGAAATGTTGCGTTATATAAAAGCATATCAACATGCAAACTTTGATGCTTTAGATTCAAATTCCTTGCATCCTCATTACAAAGGATTTTAATGGAGAGGTCGGAGAGTTGCTAATGGCAAAGATATGAATGCATCAGGGCGCCAGATTTAGGTTCATTACATCAAAAAAGATTGCTCAGGAGGATGACAAGACCCGAATTGTCTTTCATAAGGTACACCTAAAAAAAATACGGTGTCATCAAATAAGTTGTGACTTGATCATTCATGATATCTCCTTGATGTTTTGTTTAGATATGCAATTTGGCTTAACGGGGTCTAAGAATGCCTAATGAGCTTGAGGATTTTTCGATGTTTTAGCGATCTTGTTAAGGTTGCCTGAGAAGGACTTACACTTTGTCTTTTGTGGCTACAAGAGAATATAAGAATATAGTTATGATTAATCATGTATTGTTCTTAACAGTGGATTGTCCGGTGGATCAATCTAGTTCATGCATGGCTAAGACCATCTTTAAGGAGTCGAAAAGCTAAGGACCGGCCAACACGGTGTAAGCATGCTATTGCTTTATTTTTGGAAGCTTTGATATAATGGTGCCTTTAGTTTATCCGATACATTTGTTTTGTTTTGTTGCTCCTCTCTTTAGTTGTCCTGATTGGGTACTTAAGAATTTACAAGCGCAAATCGGTATTGGCACTAATAAACTACTCAAAGATTGCAAAACGAGCCTTCTCGGTACCTTTTGATGCCATTATTATATACTATTATTGGGTCCACTGATTGTAAAGGCTACAAACAATCCGTGATCTAAAATGGTGTTATTGCATCTATTGGAGATTGGGCTCAAACATGGCCGTTAACTCAATAGCGAGCAACCGCCAGGGTCTTGGTTCAATACCAGCCCGGTTCGTCCTTAGATTGTAACATGGCATCAGAGCCAAGGTTGGCCGGTCTTAGGAATGTGCAAGTGCATCAAGATAGATAGCTTGAGTGATGTGTTTTAATCAAAGCGGGACATTGGAAAATACTGAGATGTTAGCTTAATGTGGCTTGCAAGTTGAAGAACTCAAGTTTAATACCCACCCAGCCCCTAACCAAATTCTAGATGCTCAATCATCTTTTTGGAGTGACTATTTGCCTAAAATCATGGTGGAGTTTAACCAGAGTAGGAAAAAGTCATGCCTTATGTTAAGATCTTAAAGTTAATAATGAAATATTCTGACCTGTGCATCTTTCGAGAGTTATTTGCGCCCTTAGCCAGAACTTAAGAAAATGCTTGACCTGGAATTATTTTTAAGACGGTCTTGCTTAAGCAAAAGGGTAGGGTTGGGCACATCATGCACATGGGTTTTCTGACTATTTCACGTCCATCTTATAAATTGTTCTTTTACTATTACCTCATAATAGAAGGACCGTCTACCTTTTTATTCACATTCACAGTTTTTATGCTCAGATTTACTTTGTGTACTCTTCACCGATAGAGTAAAATTCAATGTGCTTGACAGGATGGAAGTTGGTGACAAGATCTTCTTTACAGTCATGTTTGACATGATCCCTCTTGGCCATACTGCCAGGTAAAGGAGGCTATTATGATTTCAGGTGCCTACCAGGATTTTAATCAAGCTAACCAACAAAACATCTTAACATAGTTGTTCTTACGTTTGTGATTGGGTTAAAGTGGGGAATTAGACTGAGTGGAAATTATCCATCTTCAAATGTGCTTCCACCACATATAGATGGAACTTGCCGCCTTTTGTTCAAACTGTAAAAGAACTTTTTCCCATTTCTCCGCATGATGAGAGATTGTTGAGGCTATTGCGGTTAAATGGTATTTGAACATGGGTCTTCGAAGGATGTAAAGATAGTAATGTTTTGTCGTCTTTTTTCATTGAATTTATGTGTTCAATTCTATCAAAAGTTCATGAAAGTATAAGGATGTAAAGATAGTAATGTTTTGTCGTCTTTTTTCATTGAATTTATGTGTTCAATTCTATCAAAAGTTCATGAAAGTATAAGTATGCCATTGAAGGAGTCTAATTATTACTTAAATTGTCCATGGCAGGTCCAGATAAAGATCCAGGTCTTTCAAATCAAAGTAATTTTTTGAAGGCATAAATTAAACCTTCCAACAGAGCATAGTCGTAGATTAAACCTTCCAACTGTAAATAGTCATAGAATGTTATACATTACATATCATCATTTGAATAGCTTAAACACACACATTTAAATTTTCTCGGGGCTCTTGAATCATCTCTTCCCTTTTCTTAGTAGTGAGGACAACTATTTATATAGAGCAAATATTTGGCACTTATCTCCAATCTGAGCTTGTTGTGGAGAATTCTTTGATTAATATGTATGCCAATGTGGGAACTCAGAAGAAGCAGAGAGGGCGGTCAACATTTCTAAAAGCCCCAATGTGATATCATGGAATGCAATAATTGCAGGATTTGCTCATCATGATCAAGACCACCTTGCACTAAGTTGTTTTACACATCATGGAATGCAATAATTGATAATTGCAGGATTTTCTCGGCATGATCAAGGCCACCTTGCACTAAGTTGTTTTACATATGCAGCTTAATGTATCCATGAGCAGTTTGAATGGAGATGACATTTCCTATACCCCTGAGGTCAATATGGAAAATACACTTATTGATGTATATGCTGAATGGGGTAGCTTAAAGAAGGCAATCGGGGTCTTTAATAATTTGCAAAATAAAAAGGATGTAGTATCTTGGCGAATAATGGTATCAGGATATGTTGAAAATGCTGAGTACAAATTGGCACTGGAATGTCTTGAGGGGATGCATAAAGAAGGAAAGAGCCCAATAATGTTACATTCATTATGACCTTGAAAGCATGTAACATAGGTGGATTACAGAAGGGCAAGTGCATTTATGAACAGGTTAGATCCTTCTCATGCTCCGGCATATGTGCTTATGTCAAATATTTATGCTGGCATTCATCTAGGTAGATGTGTAGGAAAGTGCCAAACAACCTAAACAATATATATGCTTGTCAGTTCCATATTATAAATATACTGAACAATCCAAGGTCTCGATGAGCCAAATATGCTTGCAAAGATAGAATTCCCAATTTTAATATAAATGATACAGAACTATATCCAGTATAGCAATTAAGCTGGCTCCATTAAGCGGTTGGGCAAAGATGTAAGTCTTTTCATGGAACAAACCTGGATCCTAAGCTTTCCGAAGGTCATGAATTGCACCCTAGATAGTTATGAAGTAATGGTTAACGTGTTAATAGTATTTAAGTGCATGATTATGTTCTTTTAGAATCCTTTTAGGAAGTTCTATCTTTACTTATAATAATAAGATTTATTAATGTCCAACAAAGACCTGTAGGCCATGGGACAACTCTTACAGTTTTACATCTACTCTCTGAATTGATATAGGTATCTTTTTTCTTTGTATCAATGTCGTTTTTTCAAGGTTTTCTCTAATAATTTTTGCCACTTGACATATTATTTTTATAAAAGAGTTGTCAAGTTCTCATATTTAAATGTAATATTATCTATTTGGAAGTACTTTTTCCAAAGTGATTTGCATAGGGACAATGGAAAATTACATGTGATTTTAAGTTCCAATATCCAAGCATGTATATCCAGATATTTTTTCTTTAGGAAGGACCATCTCCCGGTTTCAATCATAAGATGATGTGAACCCATGCGTATTCAAGCCGTTTTGCTTGGTACCAGGAGGGATTTTGTAGCAATGTTCTTATGACTATGGTATAAATCTTTGAATGCCATGTTTTGCTTCCGGATTAAAGCCTACCAAATAATATATGAATTTTTTCTTATCCCAGAATATAATGCGGTTCAAATGCTTTTTTTTATATGGATTTTACCAAAATCAGCCATCAGAAGATGCAATCGATTAAATAAACATTTTAAGGAGGAGTTAGTGATGCAAATGGGTACCATCATCTTCACAAAATGACAATGTTCTAAAATGGCACCTTTTGATTGATTATAAAACATAACTTTGAAGTATGATTTGTTCACCTCAACCTCGGCCAGAGGAGAATCCCTGGCATCTTATGCAAAGACCTTGTTTTTTTCCCTTTCTTTTCTTTGTATCATCCTTTTCAAGATCTCTGCTTCCTTGTTTTTTACCTCCCCCTTTTTTAATGACTTTTCCTCAATTAAGAAAACCCTTCCCCTTTTCCCCTTGCCCCTTTTGTTTTCCCGAGTTTCCCTCCCATTCCTTTTCCTTTTTCCTTTTTTTTGCCTCTTTGCTTTCTTCTATGCCCTTTTTTTTTCTTTTTTCCCACCCATTTTTCCCAACCCTTTTTTTCCCTTCCCCTTCCATGTTCTCTAAAGAGAATCTTTTTAACGGTCATACTTTTTTCTTTTTCCTCCTTTCTCAACCCTTTTCTTTTTCTCCTTTTTTAGTGGTCAAACATTTCCCTTTTCCACCCTTTTTTTTTACCTTTTGTTTCCCTTTTCTGGAACCATTTTTATATTCCATATCCGGGAAAGTTACTCACTCATCTACTCTTTAATAAATTTTTTCCATGCCTTTTTTCTTCTCCTTTCCCATTGAATGTGATTTTTTCACTTTCATTTTCTCTTTTCTTCACCCTTTCTCTCTTCCTCTTTTTCCCCCTTCCCTTCCCTTTCTCTTTTCTCCTTTTCCTCATGCCCTTTTTGATTTCCCTTTTTCCCTTTTCCTCATGCCCTTTTTACATATGGTTGCTTTTCCCTTTTCTCCTCCATTTTTCCTTTTCCTTTCCTTTTTTTTCCATGGGTTTAGATGAACCTTTGAAAGGGATTTTTTTCAAAGCTTCCCTTTTCTTTCTTTCGTATCTATTTCTTTCTTTACTTTTAACAAGGTGCCTTTTTCCCTTCCATTTTCCCCTCTCTTTTTCTATTTTAAATTTTCCTTTACTTTTCACATGCCATTTTGTCCTTTCTTTTTTTTCCCTTCAAACTCATTTTCCCCTTTTTTCTTTTTCCCATGCCCTTTTCCCCTTCCCTTTTCCCCTTTCTTTTTTTCTCTTTCCCATGCCTTTTTTCCCTTCACATTCCTCCTTTCCTCCTCCCTTTTCTTAATGTAAGACTATTTTTAGATGGTCATGATCGAGGACGGCATGGGTTTTATTTTCACACTTAATTGATGAACAATATTATTATGGTTGAGGATGCAAAAGCATGATACCAAGGAGAATTTCTCTCCTATAAAAATGGAGCGAAACAAAGCATTCAAAATCTAATATGCAGGGATATTTTGTACTATAATATGTCTAAATGTACGAGTCATAATTGTAAAATTGGGGACCACTATGCAACATTGAAGCTTTGAAGTTCGCTCAATTGGGGTAGGATGTTTTAATCTTGATTAAGCTTACAACTTTGATGAAGTTGTCCATCAACTTACATATGAAGGTCTGGCTTACAACTTTGTCCATCATGCAAGTGTCCCCAGCATAAACCTCTTTTTAACTGCTATAGTTTAACAACCATATCCTATTTCCCATAATTGATATGTATGCATGTTAACGAATGAATATGTAGCATTATAATGGGGTTAATTTTTTGTAGTTTTATACATTTTTCACATGGTTTTTCTATGATTTAGGTGTTGTATTCATAGAGTCATATTTAAATAGTATTTCTAGAGCGCGACTTTTTGGTTCGTTGATTTGAGTTGGGTTAAACAATCCAAAAACAGAATGCTTTTAAAATATACATCAAAAAGCTTATAAAATTGGCCCTCGCTCATAACTTTTGCCCCCATCCAAAACTTTTGCCATCAACATTTGTTGTCAAAAAGTGGATTGTTCTTTGGGAGGCGGATTGTTGTGCTAGAATATTTGGGAGCGGATTGTTGTGCTAGGTATGACGCTTGGTTAGCTTAATGGTTTTATTGTTAATTGGGGTTTGTAAGCAACAACTAAATGCATGAATTTGTTGGAAAAGCGATCAAGGAGCATCTAATAAATTTTGGATGCCTCATTGTAGAGTAGGAATCCTTGAGTTTTCATACCCCTATAGGCCTACTTTAGTTTACGCCTTTCAAAGGAACCGGGGAATCATTGATGATTCATGCCTTCTTTCTCTTGTACACCTTTATGCCTTGCATGGCCTTCGCTTTTGCATATTCGCCAAAACCCCCCCGCAATCGGATTCCCTAAACTTTTCCACAATGGTAGCTTATGATGTCCTAAACCAAAGATGTTTTGCTTCACTTGACATGTATGTGACCCAAGTATAATTGAGAAATATGTTTTTAGATCAAATTTTTTTTTTGTATTTTTTAAGAAGATTGGATCCGTAGCATAAGGATGGCATGGTCTGGGACAATGGAAACCCTTTGTAATAAGAAATGGGTACCAATCTCTCGAAATGACTCAATGTTCCAAAATAGCAATTTTGATTGATTTAAAAATTTGTCTACAAGGGCATCGAGATTACTAAATCGGAGAGCATAAGCTAAGATTTTATAATTTATATGAGACGGATCCAATGTGCTTTTGTCGATGTAAGCCCTTGCCAAGTCGCCATCAAATCCAGTTCGGATTTGAACCTTTTCCTTTCGGAATCAAGGTCCTTTGGACCCATTTGTTGCTTAGAGATCTCACCGACCACTGAAAATAGAAGAATTTCCGGAAGTTTTTTATCCCTTTGTTGAATGATCTTTTTGACCTAAAATGTTGAGTATTTTTTTTCCTAAATTCTTTTTGTTAACATGATCAATTCTAGTCATAGAAATAATCTTTTTAAAATGTTATTCAAGGAATTGGCATCAACCACACTAGAAGTTACAATGGGAGAAGTCATGGAAATTTAGAAGATTTGAAGCAAAGGGAGATGCCAGAGAACTGTGGTGAAATGGCACTTTTTCGGGAATGGTTTTCTTTTTTGATTGAAATTAGAATTGAATGGATTGATAACATCATCACATATGTTGCCAAATCCTTCTATTCTCAAATGCATTTTTCAAATCTATTAAATCCTTTTTGTGGTCATTTTCTTTTGAAGAAGACACTCTTACTTTTCACTTCCCACAATTTTTCGAAAAAATTGATGCCCTTTTTTCAGATGTAAGAGCATAATCCAATAGGGAGGTGTATCAAGTTCTCCTATTTCCAATAAGGAGGTGTACCAAGTTCTCCTAAGGAGGTGTACCAAGTTCTCCTTCATGTAGCATATGGACTTTCTTTCCCCAAGAACGTTTCTTGTCATAAGGACTTTGGGAGCAATTTCCTACTCTTTATTTTACCTAAGTTTGCTTTTGTTAGGGCTTATCTCATTCTCCCTCCTATTTTTAAAGTTGTTACATGCATAAGTGTTTCTAAAATTGCTATATGCATTTATGCTATCCTTAGTGCCGAATTTGCCCAAGAGCATTTATGCCATCCTTAATGCTTAATGTAAGACTTTTATTAGATGGTCATGGGCCCAATTTTTTTAATATAACACGACCACATCACTATGGTTAACACTAATTAACACAAACTATTGCATCCAACACATTTAAATCAAAATCCATTCAAAACCCCTTTGGTTTGGGTGCATATTCATATGTCTAAAGTTACGAAATGGGGCGTGAGAGCCCCAAAAAATATATTTACAATACATGTACAAAATTAACACCATTAAGTACATTCTCTCAAACCTTATAGTATTTTCCAAATCTTAATATGGTAATACAAAAACTTGTACATGTATACCCCACAAATGAGGATCGCTATGCTTTAACGGTCCATATCTTGAATAAAGGGGTTATATGCCCATCCATCTCTCATTGTTTTAGTGTAATGTAGTGTACTAACATGAAGTAAAGGTGAATAATATGAGGTGTGCATAAATGACACAATGTGATAACAATATTTCTTATACTTTCTACCAAGCAATATTAATGACTAATGACATTGTTCCAAGCGATAAGACCAACTCAAAGTTGCTTAGCTCATAGAAATTAATACAAACCATTTATATAGAGACGATGTGGAAAAAAAAAGACGCAATTCCAATTACTTGATACTACCAGAGCTTATCACGCTTGATGAGTGCACTGAACTTTAAACTTATGTCAGCTTGATGAAGTAAAAAGACATTGATATATGACGCACATCCATTTTGTAGCAGAATGCCACTTGCATTTTTGTGTGGATTTGAATACCTGCTTTTGGTCAAGCATAATAATAACAATGTTGGGTTAGTATACGAATTTGGAATGTGTTTTCTGATTCAGTTGAGGTGTCATTTTTGCATACCAGATGATGACGACGACATTGTGGAAGCTCAGTTGCTGTTTCAACGTGAATTCTACTCAAGTGTAATCTTGACGTAATTAGCTATTTGTGATTTTGGAGGAATCGATGCCTTTTGTGTCTGTTATCACATTTATGAACATGTAACAATTTGTGGCGATGAGAGTAGTTTCAGATGTACATTTGTCAGAAATAAGGACATGGGTACTTCATCTTTATTTGGATGACATCTTTATATGCATATCAATTCCTAATCAACATGAAAAGGATTTTAAAAAATTTCACTATTAGATATGATGTCAGCTATATCAAGAATATTGTAGAATAGCTTCAAGTTTTTGGGGGGTACTATGTCCAGTACAAAATAAAAAATAGATGCCTTCCTTATAGCTCCAGCAATATCAGTTCCTTGTAACGTTCTCCCCTTCTTTTCTTCCATGTATATACCTCTATAAAAAATAAACAGTTGACATGCCTACCTCTGAATGTCAATTCAAGAATAAATAGTTGACATGCCTTTGCAAATAAAACTGTGTGTATTTTGCTCTGAATGTCAATCCGAGAATAAACAGTTCACATACCTTTGCAAGTAGAACTAGTGCTTCGGTGCTTATCATCTGCAAAATAAGAGAGAGAGGCAGTTAATCCCAAGTATAACTCTTGAACTTCACATCCGTCACCCACTAGTTAAGACTAGTATACTAGTCATAATGATTTAAAGAGAGAACTTTATCCCAAACTACAGGTGTTTCCTCAAAACATTGCTTATTTCTCTTGGGATGCACTTATACGAACGGGGGTATGCCATGTGCGTGTAGAGGATGACCAAAAGCACCCATGAAGTTTTGAAAGGCAAATTTGACCCCTCCTATACAAAGCTTATCCCAAATAGTGCCTAAAAACCCCCTAACTTATACATATACGTGTGAAAATGGGCAGAAAAACACCCCTATGAGTGATTCGGGCATATTGGTTAGCATGCATATTGAATCCCCTTTGGCTTATCATATTTGTGAATTTGAAAATGACGTTCTGGACCTTCTCCTAATCATCTGCACATTACAAACTAGTGCCATGTCGGAGAAAATTATGAGAATACCTTTAAATTTCTCATTTTGTCAACTTATTATAATAGGTGTTAAAACCCGATTTGAGGGTAATGCTGCTTTCATGATACACTTTAGCTTCTAATTAGTAGGGGACTAACTTTATAGTGATGGGATCCACGGACACTAACAATGAAGAGCACTCATCTTAAAATGTCCTGTTGTTTCTTTAAAGCTAGAATACAAGAATAATGAACCAAATTAAGCAGATGAGGTAAAAGAGATACAGAATTAACTTAAAGACAGGATTAACATATGGAAACAGTACGTTCCATATTAATACATTCCAGTCGTTGTTTCAGTTGATGGAACAATGTATAAATGCTTACCAAAAGGTTGTATTGCCTCATACATGTTGTTTGCTAACAGAAGTGCAATAGAACTACGATCGAAGTTAATTAGATGTTGCAGATAAAGTGCCCTGTGTGCTGCTAAGTAGAACTTGATTAGACGTTTTTAAAACGGGATAAAAAGCTCCATGTATGTGACGAATTTCATCTAATTTAAGAGGTTTAGGAAGGTAAAAATGCCTTGATCTGTCCACTGCATTGGAGCCTTCCTATTTTTTGTGTCTGTTTCCTTGGGATTTTCTTTTTTGTGCACAACAACAGCCAATGCATTTTTGTTTTCCAAAGATTCACTCATAGTGACAGAAGAGGCTTGAATTTCGCTTAGAACGCGGTTGGATGTCCTATCCTTTGGCTGTTTTACTGAAGGAGTTGCTTTGAGTTTGTATCCAAATGCACATCCATTGCGATGTGCCCTGCCATTTTTCGAGTCCTTCTTGGGGCCATTTTTTCCACCCGATGAGGCACAAATGGCTTGCTGCTTGCTGGCAAAGCAGACCCAGTGGCCTTAGACATTTGCTTCCAAGTTATTGAAGGGCAGTAAGCAAGAAACAATTTCTGGGATAGCAAAATTCAAGATAAAAAACAATGTATGAATGCTTGAAGTTCAAATACAAATAGTTCAGAAAACTAAACAATATCTCCACATCAGAAATGACTACTCGGTTTGAAGAATTCCTGAGATCTCAAGGAATTGCGCAGCCTTGAAACCAAGAAATGGTGGAAAATGGCATTCCAAAATTTCGGTGAGGGAAAATTTTTGGGTAGTTTTTTTCAGGCAACAAAAATTAAGGTGTATGGTTTAGTTAGTAGGCTATGGAAATGCCCATAATGGCTATTAGGAGCAAATCATCTTCTGGCAGGGGAAATTGTGCTGATGCGCAAAGCGGAGGCGTAGTTGACCCTACCGAAATGCAGGGGAAGTTCCCATTTTTGTTATGTAAAAATAACTTATGTTGCATTCTAGGCATGGAATATGAGGTAAACCTCTGGAATATAAGGTGAAAAAGATGGAGTGTAAGGTAAAAAAGATGGAACGTGAGGTAAATGAAGGGACTCTAAGGTAACAAAAAGCAACAAATAGCTTTAATATTCCTGGACCGGAAAATGTGCCACGTGGCAAGGCGCCATTGGAGGAGAGGCCAGACTGCATCATAAGTTATTTTTACGTATATAGGAATGTTCGTTTAGGGGACATTCCTGAGATGGAAACAGGATGACGCGCGGAGCGCGGAGCCCTATTGACATATCAGGAATGTCCCCTAAACGGACATTCTTGTAACGTGGAAAAGACTTAGGAGGCATTCTGATGCAAGTAAAAAGCTTAAGAATGTTGGGTAAACACTCGAGAATGCAGATAAACACTCCGGAATGCATGGTAAACTCTCCGGAATGAAGGCAAACAAGCAGTAGAAATGCGACAGCCGCCATGGAAGCTCTGGTCCTTGATCAAAATATTTTTTTTACTAACATTCTTTATTTGAAACAGTGCCACGTAGCACGACGTTACTGGCGGTTGCAGCAAAATGCCCCCTAAGTATTTTTTACGTTAGACCAAAGGCCCCCTGGGTTGTTTTCTGTCTGGTCAAGCTGGCCTGCGCGCTCTGCGCTTCGGCCATCTTTCCCGGCCAGAAAACGGCCCGGGGGGGGCCTTTCCCCTATACAGGAGGGATTCTTTGGTTAAGCAACCATGGATTCTTAAAAGCTTCTAACGTCTTTTATTCAAGATTCTGATGCATCTGGTGTATATTGAGGGATTTTTTCTTTCCCTATCAAGGATCCCCTATCAAGATATTAAGGATCTGCATAGACTTAGATGCTGATCCGATTCCGATTCTACTTGTGTATTCTTGTCCCCAACGCTTGAAGCATGTCTCCTTTAGATGCTGATCCGATTCCGATTCTACTTATGTATTCTTGTCCCCAAAGCTTGAAGCATGTCTCACAGCTACCACAACTGCCACACGACCCTAGCTCTAATGTGTTGCCATGCAACTCTATATTTTTGTTGTTTAAAATAAGCTATGTGCAAGAGCAATGGTGTTTTCACAACTTTGATTTGGGCAAAAAGTATTTGTCGATTTAAAATGTCACACTGTGAATGAGGTAGATTCCAAAAAATCTTCTTGATCCAATGGCTCATAAGAAACAAGAAAAAACGAAAAGAAAACACTCAAAAATATAGTACTTCTTATCCACCTGGAAGGCAGCCAAAGCCCAATAATCTCCTTTTTCTTCAGACCAACAATGGACCAATCCTATCTTCAATATGATCATGAAGTTGCAGAACGTAACGTTGTTATAATAATGTGTTACAAGGCAAGTACACATTTGAGGGCTATCGATACCGCCCTTTCCAAAAACTTGAGCAAGGAAATAATCCTCAGCAATAAAATAACAATGATATGTCCCACTACTTGATCTAACATCCGGGACATTGTGATTATGATCTTCACCATTGTCAAAAACGTAGCCATTTTTTTTCTTGCTCCTTTGCATGTACAGCGTTTGAGGTAGAAGCATGGGTTGCTTCTGCTCCAGTCAGAGATTTCCTAGCCTCTTCTAATTTTCGGCATACAGCTTCATACATTACTTTATCTTTCCGATTCCGTTGTGCCATCTCCTCTAGTTTTCCAACCCTGCTTCTAATTTCCTTGATTTGATCTTCCTGCACGACAAGGGAGTACCTATCTTCTGTTGACTTCTGTCTTGTACCATCTGGTCCTTTTCTATTATGTTCATTCATATTATGCGCCTCTCTTTCTCCAGCAAGCTGATTATTAATAAAACTGAAGACATCTGGTTTTTTATCCTCTTTAGCTTTTAATGCATGTGCTCTTTCTGCTAATTTTCGATCCCGTTTACGCTTCCCACCCCTTGACTTTCTCCTCGTAGAAATTTCTTCCTTGTCTCTTTCAGATGCATTTTCACTAATAAAATCAAGAGACTGCTTTGGAGGTAGTACTTTCACTTGCAATGGTGTTACAATTCCTTGACCAGATATACCAAGTCCAGTTCCTTCCCGATAGCCCATCTTTATCATCATCTTTGAGGCAGTTCCCCTAGTATGCTGTTCCCATTTTGCAAAGGTGACTGTTTCTAACTGCTGACCTGTTTGAAAGTTCTTAAATGAGAAATCCTGCATGCCAAGACCAGGTACCTCGAGATCATCATCATATGCGTCCTCGGATTGTGAGCTTTCACTGCTCTCTTCATCAACTTGAGGATGCTCTGAAGGAACTATCGTATTTGGGCCAACCTCCGCTTTCCTTCCATCATCAATGAAGACTACCTGGCCTGTTTGATATTCTTCATTCCACTGATCAAGCTCAGCAAGCTTCCAAAGACCATGCCCATCCTGAGAAGTACATGCAAGCACCGTAGAGCCAATTGCGACACTGGACATTCTGTCAGGAATGTATTCTTTCAAAGCACGTTTCTGCACTAAGATACCTGACAAAGCCAACAACATAAAAGGTCTCAGCAGAATGTGCAACGTGGCAAACTTCTTTCATGGCACGAAGCTAAATCAACATCTGAAACCATTAGCATGCTTTCAGAAGCACGGTGCAATTTCAACTCTTTTGACTGGTTAATGGGAAGATGAGTATGTAGCACTTTTTCTTTTCCTGGCTCTGGAAGCTACTATTTGTGAGAAACCAAGTAAAATGCATGTTTGTGCACGAGAGAGAGCTTTTATATGCCGAGGTTCCATAAAAGAACTGCTCACCATGTGACGACCGACAACTACTACCAAAACGGCACCGCTGCTGCAGGTAAAATCTGCAGATCTGCACTGGACCGAGAATGTTAGACAATAGCAGGCCATGGATCCAGTATCTTCAAATGAGCACGAAACCCAACACATTAGTTCAGCAGTTGATATTTCTCCAGATCTCGATTTTATATTCTGGCAATTACCACCACAAGATGAATAACAAGAACTATTAAGAGAGCAAGTTAACTTTCACTTGACAAGCATAATTTAAAGCAAATAAATGAGAAACTAAAAAGTGCCTTCCTATCTATTGGCTTACAAAACGTAGCCAACCCTCCCAAAGTGACTGGCAAACTGTATACGCCATAAAGACAAACTTGAGAACAAGACAAGTGTTTGAAAATTGTTTCATGTTGTCGCAATAAACGTGCATAAAGAACTAGGTCTCTCAGATGCTACATTGCATGTTGTTTTCATGGCCAAACGATGACAGTTCAGGTATAAGAATATGTAAGAAAAATATATACAGCTAAAGTCTTCGAGCACTTGAAACTTGTTACTGAAAAATGATTCTATTTTGGAGATATTGTGCAGAAGTTTTCGATGCGGTGCATAACAAACCACAATCCAAGTTTTCTAGCAGATCTACAATGCAAAGATAATGATTTAAAGCTGTGGGGTTCCAAGCATAACATTATAGCAGTAAATCATAATGCCCACTTAACAGTGATGTTTGCAAAATGATAGTTTCATCCATAACTGGGCTAAGTCATAACAATAGCAACTTCTTTATGCCATGTAGTGACTTTAATGCCTAGGAGTATAGAGGAAAATCTTACCTGTGCATTTTCATCTGTTGGTGTAGAAAATGCCACACGTGCTGCACTTTTATCTTCCAGCTCCAAGATTTTGCCAATATACCATTGCCCGTCTGTATATCTAAACCAACACCTAGAACCCACATTAAACCTCCCATTTTCTTGTGCTGGTTCATTTGATGCTTCAGGTCCATGTGGCGAACTAGATTCAAATACTGAATTTGGCAATGAGTTGATCTCTTTCAAAAGGCGTTCTCGCTTTAAAGATAAAAGACTTTCCTCTGCTGCGCCAAGTGCAACAAGCAGTTCATCGTGTACCTTCAACAAAGGGATCAAACGCAGTTTTGAACTTGCTACAATCTACCAATGCATGTCCAACAAATAATTTACAATTAAATTTGTCTTGCAATAGCAACCTCATTCTATGATGCTTCTCAACACTATGTTGAGCGAGAAAAAATCAAACTTAATTTCAAACCTAGCCATGAGATGTATAATTCCAGTATAAATGAAATATGCAAAATAGTGGAGCCAATATACATACATACCAGACTAAGTTCATCGTCTGTGGGATCCGCGGCAAGTGCTTCTCTGACCGATGTTAATAATTCTTTCTGTTTTTCATACTCCTCCTCTAGCTCCTGTTCGAGAAGCAGCTCCGCCATGCCCAAATTCGTTTTAAGCCGGTCCAAATTCCCCACATTTAGGCGAGGATATCAGCCCCATTAGGGCATGCACGTTTTTAACGATAACTCTAGGTATAAACGTACTCTTAAGGGTCATCTTGAATCATTGGGATCCATTAGATACGTTGAGGCAGATCCGTGTTGTGAACCTTGTAGATCGAGCCTCGTATAAAGTCCTTGCAAATCTAGAGTCGTAAATGGCCAGTGTCGTGTTACACCATGGGTATATTCGTGGCATATTTTAGCAGTGTTAAACCATGGTTCCTTATAAAAATGCACCATGTTTTTTCGGGACTTAAAAGAACTAGCGGTAGGATAGGCCTGGGAAAGGGAAGGAGAGAGTGAATGCTCTTGAGGAGGAGGAGGAGGAATTGTTAATTCGTACCGGCTGAAGACAATTCTTATATTTCCTTATCGCTCATTCCTTGCCCTTGATCAAAGGAATATTCTAGTGCATATTCCTTCTGGTGCATTTTAAGTCGTGCATTGAATCCATGATAGGGTCGAATCAGGATTTCCACCTCACCATAAGATTTCAGAACCATTATCAGAAGTCAAAATACACGTCACACATACATTCTTAATAAAGAACCATAGGGTATGGTCGCCGCCTATCGCGATCGGCCCCTCGGAGCACCATCAACCCCTTTCTCGATGCGACATCGCCTGTTGCATGCCACGGTGGCCCTCTACCAGGTGTGTGTTGGACTCAGGGGTGTGGCCCGTGGACGTTATGTGCACGCCACGAACCGCTATGGCCGGACGACGCCATGCCCATGTGTCCCGGCCGTGCATATGGTACCGGTGAACGGGGACAAAGCTACGCGCGCGCCAACACGGTTGCCGCTTGTCGTTAACCGCTGACCATCAGTGCAATAGAGCTTCCGCTAAGCGTGAAGCCCCGCTATTCGGGTGTCGCGGTAATTGTGGTCCACAATTGTGGAACGGTTCGCCCACTCGTGGTTGTGTCTAAGAGTCATATCGATTCGAAATTAGAATTCAATGCCCTTGCTCGACTCAAGCCGCCCATTCCATAGCACTCGATTCAAATCCAATTTGAAATCAATTTGAAAATCAAGCTCCCGCTATGGTCTGTATCGAATAAAAGCCAATTCCATCTTCCAAATTTCAAGCTTATCGATATCGTCTTGAGGAGGACGATAATAGACATGGTTTCCACAAGATTAGGAGAGGAGACGATGGTGAAGCAAAATGTGAGTACCTACATCAAGGAAAAGAGTTACCGCCCAAGGAGGAAGCGCCGGACACCACGCATCGATGCCGCATCTCCCACAATGCCAAGGAGGCCAAGCAAACGAGGGCAAAGTGGATCAAGATCAAATGGCGACATCTTGGATGAGGTAAGTGAGTATGGTATATCCGTTAGAAAGGCATCTAGAAGGTCCGAATCCCAGAATCAACAATAAGGACTGGTCTGTATGGTAGGTATAACTCACAAACAATTTGGTAATCCACAAATCGACGACTCTACAAGAGGAAGAGTTAGTCAATTGGGCACCTCCGGGCCGAAAGGTGGAATGGGGGTTACACTCTCACCGTCAAGGAAAGGGCGGCCTGAGATGGCTATGGAGGGGCAACTCGGGAATCTCAGGGTTCCCGGGAGTAAATGGTGGAAGCTGTTCAAACAAAGGCATCCAGAGGTTACACTAAGAAGTGCAGAGACACTAGATGTCGCTTGGGCGCGTGCTATGATACAAGAGAATCTGGATAACTTTTATATTGGTCTGAGACAAATCTATGACGAGTTCAATTTCTCGGCCTCTAGGATCTGGAATGCCGATGAGACTGGCATCCAAGCTGGTAAGGTGAAGGGCATGAAGATTATAGGAAGGAAAGGGGAGCATAGGGTCAATGAGGTGGTCATGAACAATAGGGAGTGGGTGACCATTCTGATATGTGTAAATGCTGAAGGGTTTAAGTTACCTAATTTGTATATATTTAAGGGTACACGCGGATGAGGCAAGATTTCATTGCGGATGTGAGGAAGGGGCAATTCAAGGCATGCAGCCCTCGGCCTGGATGACTACAGAATTGTTCAAGTCTTGGTTGTCACATTTTGTTGCTAGGGTTCCTGGTGGAGTATCTCCAACAAGGCCACATCTGATATTATTGGATGGCCATGGCAGCCATGTGGAGCTGGAAGTGATTTTGGCAGCTAAGGAAATGGGCATACGTTTTGCCCTACTTCCACCACACACATCACATAGGTTACAACCATTGGATGTTGCATGTTTTGCACCATTCAAGGCAGCTTTCAAGAGATTGAGATCTTCTTACATGGTTAGCAAAGGGAGGACTGAACCGAAGAGGGAGGACATTGCAGAGCTCATTTCACAAGCCATTGATTTAGGGCTGACACCTAGCAACATCAAGGCAGGGTTTAGAGCAACTGGGATTTGGCCATTCAACTCGGACAAGGTTAAGCCAGGCCAGGAAAGTAGTAGGTTTGGAAGAGTGCCCATGGGGAGAGATTATCAAAGTGTAGGCCGGGAAAATGCAGCCAACTTGGAGGAGGAGGAATTGCAGCAATTCAACATGGCTGACTTGCAAATATTATGGGAGGCACCACACCCTGCTGGTGAGCATGGTGGCCAAGAGCCTACTGGAGTGCATCAACATGTAGTTGACAATGTGGACATTGAAAGACATGATGTGCATCCATCTCCAGGGGTTCACTTATAGTAAGGGGGTATGCCATGTGCGTGCATAGGGTGATCAAAAACACCCCATATACGATTTCTTGACCCCTAGGGTACAAAGTTTACCCCAAGTAGTGGCAACATGCATTATGGAAATTCGAAAAACCCCCTACAAGTCACCCGGGCACATTGTATGGCACTTACGGTGAATCCCCTTGATCCATCTAGCAGAAGATGCACCGGATGGAGAACATCAAGCCATTGATTTGACCTTAAGACCCTCACAAAGAACATGTGGTTCCAACGGTGACATGGGGGACATGCATGTGTGCACTCCCTATAGAAGTGAGGACTGCAGGGCATGCAACAATCTCAATCCTCGAGGGCAAGGAATGGGGTGTAGTCCCAGACCTAAGTGGGAGGGTGCATATCTCTAGTGATGGCTTCTGTGAGGCCTTGGCTGCTGAAAGGTCTAGGAGCTGAGGCGGCAAGACTAAAGAATGAGCAAGTTGCAGCCGGAAACTTGAAACCCGCTAGAAGGAAATTGGAAAGGCGGGGAGGCTGCCAGAGAGAGCTGTGAGAATAGGGAAGAGAGGGAAAATAGGAAGAAGGCTGATGCAGAATTTGAGGCCTCTCATCGCTAGACTTAGGGCACTAATGTACCCTGGGGGCATCTCAAGAGTTGCGGCAGTCTTGACTTTTCAAAGACCAATGAGTGATGAGGTGAGGAGCAAAAGGTTAGAGGTTAGAAACAGAATGAGGACAAGGCAAGGGTTGAGTCCAATGGGGATCCAATATTGAGAACATCATTCAACATGGACCACGGACTTCACAAGTTAGTGGATTGACCACACCAGTTACTAGTGATCATGCAGGTGACCATGATAGTGAAGATGAAGTGAATGTTATGTGCAGCCTGGAAGATACTCACCTGTGCTCGGGAGATGTTGGTGGTGTGCAGGATGTTAGCATAGAAGGATTCCTGCCTCTGGTCAGACATGTCCCAAACTCAATTAGTACAATCAGGTCACCATTGAAGACCTGGGACTTGGTCAACAGGGAGGGAGAGTCACAGCAAAACGCATGTATTGGTCCTGGGAATTCCATGAGGTTGGATACGGAAGGTTGGGTCAATTATGGAGCAGCACACTCTGGACCCCAGCATGACGGGGATAAGGCCATAGACAAAGCTAGGATAATTCGAGAAATGGTCGAAATAGGCGTGGAAAAGGACATCATCTCTCGGGCCAAAGGAATGGATGTGGAGTTTGCAAAGACCTGGAGGGCAAATATGTCTGAAGGGTCGGTACCAACACCAAGATTCAAAGAGGGCAACACTTTCACCAACCAGGTGTGTTAAGTCTACTAACATCTAAGAGAACTTGCATTTCTGATACAATACTAACATCTAACATTTGCACATGGCAGGAAGCTGGAGACAGTGACGAGACCATAGATGAGACCTTAGACAACTAAGGTAGCAGCACTTGTAGCAGCAACACAACATTAAATATGAAAGCAAATATTCTTTGCATTGTATATTTACGTTTGATAAATTGGTCTAACCTTAAGATCACTTCTCATGGCATATAATACAGCAAACATTGGTCTTCAAATGAAGGGGATCTTCAGCCCAATTTGGAAAGTTCTGTTGCATTTGTAAATAAAAACTGTGTTAAGATAATAACTCAAGTACTGTGTTAAGACAATCACTCGTATTCATTTCAAAAAGCCCGAGGGCTGATACTAAAGTTGGCCCTTAGGCACATCACAAAATCCATGACCCGTAGGTCACATTGTACATCAAAACATAATCAGCCAAAAAAGAGGAGATGAAGGTGTTGAGGTCGTCCAGTGGAGCCATTGCAGACAAGGCTGGAAGCAATCAATGATCAATTGGGCTCTGAAATAGAACACAGTCATCCTCACTAACCACAATCTGGCAGTGGATGAGGTCGGTCTCATTGCGCCCTTTTCGACTTGGGTTGCTATCTCGGAGATACCTCAACATGGAGGGTTGATGCTACAAAGACGGGTAACCTGGCGGTGTGACGAGGCGATTCTTAATTGTGAAGAAGATGGGAGTTGTTGAAGTCGTGGATGAACCGGGATGGGAACATTACTCTGCGGTGGCCTCGGACGCTTTGCAGAGACGGGTCCCCTCTCTGCCCGGACCTTGCGTTGTCCTGTGTCGGGCCGCATCCAGAAAACTTGTGCGGCGTGCTTGATCCATGTTCTCCATTTGCCAATGCAAGAAAAACATGTTTAAATTAAACCAGAAACATCCAAATTATGCTGAAGAGGTAGCAGAGCCGGCGCTTACCTGTGCTGGTTCGATGGAGCTGATGAAGAATACCAGAATGTCGCTGCGAGAAAACGAACTCAGAATTTAAAGAACGAATGGAATGATGGGTCCGGGCGCGAACGGAGCAAGCCAGATATCCAAAAGCTTCGCTTTAATGACCAATTCACCGCCCGGCCGGAGTAGAGTCGGGTCCGGGCAATTTAGAGGCTTAATCGATACGAGAATTAGGAAGGGTTTAAGGATTGAGGCCGGAAAATCGTCGAAGGTGGGCGGTTTGGGGGCGGAATCCGTTACCCTAGGGCACGATATGGCAAACCGTGAGGGTAGGGGGCCTCGGGTATGGCGAAAAGGGGTAATCGTAGGCCACTCATTGATGCACCGGATGCTCGGGGAGACCGGAACATCGTAGTCTTAAGTGCCATGTCGGTTGGCACACTCGGCGTCATAAGCGGGTCCGTAGGGTTTGGCGGACGCGAGCCTCGTTATCTGTGAATGAGGCCATCGATTAACGACGGGGAGCCTAGACCCCCTACTCAAGATGCCATAACTTCTAAACCTTAGCGATTTTAGGAAAAATTTATTCTGCAAAGTTGTTGTCCAGATCGTTTAGGTACCCAAAACACCCGGTGGCCGACAAAGCGCGCAATTGTATCTCGACCTACACTTGTTTGCCTCTTAAGTGCGCGAAACATGGCGACCATACCCTACATTGTTTTAAAATATAGACAAGTGCTTTTGAATCTCAAGCTTAAACCTTAGACCGTGATCTAGTTGTCTGGCGACGGCAGCAACAACAGGTGCAAACTATGCAACTCCATGTCTGTATACATTTGTAGTTCAAAATAATCTGTACATTGCAAAATTCTGAATCTCACTGCCATTTTTAAGACACATGCTAAAGCTCAACATAAGAGCATGTAACATCACATATTACTTGACATTCTGATAAGCATGCAGAAATTTACAAGATCTTACATGAAGACCTGTGGCATGCTCCAAATCTGAATACAATCACAGCAATCCCAACTAAATAAATAACTTATGTACATTGGATCATCAGAATGAGTTGAGATCTAATATTCTCTCATGCACGTTGCATACAATGACACTCAAACTGTTTGGCAGCCAAAGTCTCACATACAATGACCACAAATCATGAAATATTAAGAATATCATGAAATATTCTTCCCCTTGCACATGTGTTTCACAATGACAAAACTATGTGGCGTAGCATGCAACCACCGCCCCACATCACCTACGCAAGGCTAGCAAACAAATAACACTGGAGCACGAGGACTTGAACCCTTCCTCAAAGCCAATCTTCAATGCTCCACTGGCCTAAAGCCGGGGGGTTATTCCCATGCACAAATGCTCAGGCAATCATGCTGAAATACATAAATAATTTTTTTTCTACATTTTTCCTGCTAGTTATTTGTTGCTCAAACACGCTATGATATGCAATGCAGACACCAAATCTAAACTAGTTATATCTCAAGTTCAGTGCAGCCACATGCTTCTGTTGGAGGTCATCCATCCTTCGAAGCTCTCGCATTAGGATGCCTCTTGCCAAGTTCATGTGGGCTCTGAGGGCTTGCCTCTCTCCTCCACGGAGACATTCATTTGCTCCCATTCCATAACCCCAAGGCATTGTTCCAATGCATGGAACAACCTGGACAACTGGACTCTAAGGACTCTCACAGCAGCTGCGACACTTTCAGCTACTGTGTTGATTCTCACGACATTTTCAAGGAGCTCTGCTGCTACATACACATGCTCACATTGCACAGAGGCAACAACATGGTTTGGCAGGCCATTTGCTACTAGATTGGCCACATAAGGCATTTGGCACCACGAGCAGAGGCTGCAGCTCCATATGGCAGTCCGTGTGGAATGGCTTGGGGCAGCACAGAATGCACAGGTGACAAAGCAGGGAGGCTAGGCATAGCAACATGCACAAGAGGAGGAGCACGTGACGAAGGCAAATCTGCAGGAGGTGGAGCACACTGTTGGGCAAATTTCGGGGTAGAGAAGATTTGTTCCGATTGAAACTAAGGATTTCCGGTTGAGTTAGCGCATTGCAGGAAAAATTCCGGTAGATTTTTATGCATATTTGTATAAGAGTATTACAAATTTCCGATTGGGAACTGAAAATATCCGGCTATTTGATGAAAGAGTAGGAAAATTTCCGATTGGGTTTAAAAACTTTGCCCAACACTGGTGAAGCACTTGGGTGGCTCGGAGGTACAGGCATAGCCACATCACTGCTGTCGTCGCTGATTTCAACCACTTCAGGAACCACGACATGACCATTCGCCTCCATTCCTGGCATATCTGCGTGATGAAAGGGCAAGTCCTACTATGAACTTGTACTAAACTACTACCATGAACTGCATTACGCTATGAGAGAAAAATAATTTGTGGACAAATAGAAATGCAAAATTCATATTCATATGAAACTGAAGCTACAATGCAAAAACATGTAAACAACACACCAAAAACAACAGGGCAATAGTAAAACAGTAGGTAAATAACATAGCAAGAATAGAGCACTAGCTCACTGTCATAGTGTAAAATTTAGGGGAATGTAATCAGCTCCCATGCCCTCTCCTCATCAACAAAGTGAGCATCATCGTCACCTTCGCTACATGCATCATCCCAATACCGCTTCCTTCCCTTCCCAAGCCTCTCCCATTTTTTGCATTCTAGCAGCACACCAAACAACACTTTTTGACATCACTAGGCATTGCTGCCTTCCAGATTCAAGGTCATCTTCCGCGCCGCTTTCACTCTATGCTCAGATATGAACGTCGTGTGGGTAGGATCCACTGGCTAGATAGGATGAACTTCCTTGTGCGCAACATACGACACACAGTGTAAACAAGGCTGGCAGATATCTGCTTCCTACCATGGTAGTTGACATAATGGGCAGCCCTATGCAACACGTTCTTGTCTTCAAGAACAACAAGATCCTTCAAATCCCCTGCCCCGTACCTCAAGTAAAGATCTTGTTCTATTTCTATCTGTTTTTCACTGACATTGTGCAGGCTGAACTTGTGATGGGCTTTGCCATAATCCTTGAGGCAGTATCTGACAATACCTTCGAAGCAATGAAGCTTCGTGTTCTTCGGGGCCTTGCAAATTAGATGCACACCTGTTGGCTTCTGAACATCCCAACCGAAGGCTTTCTTGATTGCAGTATTCACTTGCTTGGGAGTTTTAATAGTTGTCCTGAACACTGCTTGGCAATGCAGGTAGTCCAATTCTGAACCCCTTTCCAGTGCCACCGCTCCTGAAGCAGTATCAGACTTCCAAAAGCTCAGGTTGTTGAAGTCAATCAAATGTGATGCATATCTAAAACCTGATACATGCCTAAAATGATCTTATCAAAAAATCAAGGCAATTATAAAGTCAGGTGCATGATTTCCAAGACCTCTAACTATCTCTTTGGTAAGATAGTAAATGCATTATAATGAGAGGGGAACTTGTCATCAAATACACAGTATATAATTGTGGCTGATGGCAACGTGACCATTAGTACTAAAAATAATACTCCATATATGCATAAACTCCGTGAAAAGAAAACAGATGTCACAAGCTTTGATTTGAAGGTGGCAGTTAGAACTTTCTTTTAAGGCATATACACTGCTATGCATGACTTGCAAAAGGCATAAAGCATATTACTAGCTCCACTGTAATAATCAAGGTAAACACGTAGTCTTGTATGTTGTAATAATGGAGGTAAATATGTGGCCTTGTAAGTTGTGTATCTCTTTTCTGAAGAGTTATTTGAATGCTTGTGGGTCGTATAGCTAGTTGCAAATGCAGTTGTCAAATACTCGCCACAATACATCATGGTAACAATGCTCACACATGACTATAATTTATAATCTTCAGCATCTATTGAGAATAACGTTATCATCATACCGGCCCCAAATATCAAAGTCCATGATAGGGAATCATTGATGTACAATGCTGAAGAGTGTACAACAAGAAATGATCTTCTTTCAACTTTACAAATCCAAGTTTTTTATTTTTTTGTTCTTACTTCGTCAATGCAATTTATTACTACTGTGGCGTATGATAGAAGCGCAAGGGTAGACACTAGACTACCACCTTGCAAAAGGGTCCAAGCAGGCCATCTAATATCTCATACCACTAATGCAATCCTTTTATAGGCTATAATGAAAACCCTTTGTGGATCACATGTGAGCAAGAGCTATAAATAGACACCTATATTCTTGATTCTTTTTCATGTGATGATACTCGAATATATAAGATTGATGAAGAAGCATGACCTAAGGTTGTATATAGAACTTGGAAAATGATTCCCGAGGGAAGGCCCATCTGAGAAAATGAATGGGAGAGGCTAGCATATGTTGATCCAAAACAAAGTTTCTGTTGATAAATTGTCACAATAAATGATCCATCACCATAAAAAAACCCAGTACATGCATTTGTTACCTTTGCAGCCTTTGATCTTAATGGCATCAATTCGAGCCCTCGGATCGTTATTCTGGGATGGGATGAACAGCTATATATGTGCTCGTCATTCTTGTGGCTAGTTATCGGCATTTTCTCACAGCACCATCTCTTTCTTTGTTTGCTACATTGAGTGCTCTTGCAAATAAGGCACAGGAAAGATTCAATGATGGATCAAAAATAGGGCCATTCTATTTGTCACTTTTGCTGCATGGTGAACACTGATGAGGGTATGGTCCCATGAAGATGTCAATAGGGACTCCTCCATGACGACATGAAGGCTTAAATTTTGATATGAAAATCACAAGCAACAGAGCTCTCTTCTTTTCCAATTGGATCGCTGCCAAGTGCCCTGCGATCTGCCATGTCTCGAGGTCCAAGATGAATCCGTTCAATCGAGGATCGAGCCGGTGGAATGGATGGATGTCAACATGAATTTATCCATGTCAAGTCAGCTCAACGGGTCACCTGTAGATAAAATCCCCTGTTAGCCTGGTGTGACGGCCTGGAACTACGCCGCTAATTCCAAGACCCGCTCCCATCTCTCGCCAGTCGTAGGATCCCCTGGAATCCGCTCCACAATTTTTTTTTTTTTTTTTAAGGCAAGGTTGGTGGGACTTGCACCCACCCACTGTCTCCCACCCGATGGTAGCTAGCTCCACAGTTTCCATGCCGCCATACAATGGTTTGGATCGTCGCAAATTTAGCGAGATATTTTCATCAGAAATCCCCCTAAAATAGGGATTTTCGCAAATATATATGGGTATTTTTACTGAATGAATCCACCCCCGTTCAAAGTGGGTCGAGCGTGATGGCATTCCGGTTCTTTCAGCGAAGGCGGCCCCTGTCTTTTGGTGCTTCCAGATGGATAATAAGGTCGACAAGGACCAAAAACATTTCTACCCTTTCGTTCGAAGAAATCTCCTTCTGCCCAAACGAAACCACCCCCACGAAAACAGCAATGTTCATCCATGGGCTGCTAGGTTCAGGTCGCAACTGGAGAAATTTTGCTAGAATGCTTGGGTCCGCTCTGTTATCTCAATCTGAGTCTGCAGGTTAGTAGTCTTTATGTCTTGTTATTTCTCGTGTGTTTATGGTGTTAAATTATCCCTCATGGATAGGATGGAATATGGTATTGGTTGATTTGAGAAACCATGGAAAATCAGCAGCTGTAGAAGGGTTTGAGCCCCCACATGATATTCCATCTGCTGCAAAGGATATTGCGCAGCTCATTCAGGCAAGACCAGAACTTCAGCCTGACGTTGTGATTGGGCATTCATTGGGAGGGAAAGTTGTGCTGGAATTTGGGAAAAGTTGTGCTGCCAAATTATATGATGGGGTGGATTTACCCACACAGGTAGTATTCACTTTTTGGAGTTGAGGTATGATGCCACGACGTGCTCTTGGGCTGGGCTGAAGTAACTATTCTTGAACAGCTTTGGGTGTTGGACTCTGTTCCTGGCAAGGTGCCCATCAACAATGAAGAGGGTGATGTAGAAAAGGTTCTGAGAACTGTCCAAAGTCTTCCTGACGTAATACCATCTCGCAGGTAATCCATGAGTTGCTCTTTGCTAAGAATTGTACAAAAAAGATAGTGTATTTCTGTTACAATGCTGTTGAATGTTAAGATTATGGAGTGACAAAGTTGCATCTATTTCTCAATTCTAATGTATAACAAGTCACATGGCATGTTACATGTCATTTGCATGCTACTGAGTCAAAAAGTGTGTTCACGAAGCGATGTAAAGTAGATACTGTGGACATGACAATGGCATATACTTGGGAAAGAATCAGTGCCTATTAGATTAAAGGTTCTATATTTAAAATAGGTTTGAGCATCCAACTGTTATTTTTTGTATCTGTAGGAAAGTACATGTGCATTATCCCATAGAAATGTTCACCATTGCTAGCGCCTATTCGATGCCATACTCATTGTCAAATATGAGTATTATATGCGCAAAATTCATGCCCCGTCTTTGTTGGAATGGAGGCAGAAGGATACCCTAGGGACAATAGAAAGAATAGAGAGAGCATGTTACCTGGTATGACTGTCTCTTTGTGTGTCATTGGGGACTTTTATCACGGAACACGTTCATGAGAATACAGATTTTTAGTCTAGAATGTCACTACAAAGAAAACATGCTAACTGCATATATCTTGCACGCATGTATAAAACTAGCCAAGCTAGCTCAGACATGTTCCTTGCGTGATTAGATATAGCAGTGCAGTAGAGCGTGCATATATAAATTAGCCAAGCCAGCTTTATGTACCATGTGGTCATTTTTTGTTGCTTAATGGATGCTATAATTTGTACAGGTGGCTTGTGGAACATATAGTGAAATTGGGATTTTCAAAAAGTCTTGCTGATTGGCTTGGAAGCAATTTGAAACAATTAACACCTTCAAGCGAAGAATGTACATGGGTCTTTAATGTCAATGGGGCATATGATATGTTTGCATCTTACAGGTTTTTCCTCCCTATCTTAAATTTTTTATTGATTTTTTAAAGATGATAGACGAATGTGGCCCAAATCTTCAGCACTGACTATCAGAAGTGTTACGTAAAATCCACATTCGATGTTGCGATTTTACTCATCTCTTTAATTATGCAATGCACTCGACACTATGAAATGCTGCACTAATTCTTTGGTCAAGTTGGGAAATTCTACGTGCACGTCAGGAGTCCTCCACAGCTTATAATTTTGTCTTCTAGTTGAAAGCACAGCATAGCCTCTACCTTTCCTTGGCTAGTATACCCAGGTCTGTTGGAATCAACATTTCCCCCAGGTCTGTTGGAATCAACATTTCACTAGAATATTGGCTGTGATGATGACCGCAGCCGTCATGCTTTGTGAAATGAATGTTAAAGTATGCTTTATTGGGTTACCGCTCAAAAAGGTGATACAATTCTTTAGTGGCAACATGTGGTGGATGCAGCAAGTGCAGCTGGTAAACCCATTATATCATGGGTCAAGATGAAAAAGTTGATGCAGTCGAAGTTTATGCCTAATAATTACCAGGATTTCGTCCAAGAACAGTGGTGAACTATGAAGCAGGGTTCTGACAAGTCTCTGGCTGATTTTACAAACAGATTTAACTCTTTGATGAGCCAAATTAGAGGATTAACAAAGATGGACATCAGAGGATCCCTATTTACCTGCCCATTTCATAAAGCAAAGATGATCATTCTTGATTCAGAAGTTAACTAACTCTTGATAATGATGATGGCAGAGTTCTTGCGTCTAGAGTCACGTGGGTGCATTCAAATGTTCTGCTCTTTTTACAGCGTTGTATTTGTTTTACTAATAAAAAATATCTAATCCAAGGCTGCAAAACCAACAGTTGGAACCCTCTGTAATAATTTTTCTGATAAACTCTGCGAAAATCTACCATAGTGAAAAATGAAACTAGATTCAAAATTTATGGAAAAGTTTCATATTGAAACTCCATATCCCCTGTCAGAGCAGCTCGTTCACAGTGATCAGCTATTCTTACAAGTCACTTGTTAAAAAGGTTGGTTGTCATGGAATGGAAAAGCATGAATTAGCTTGAAACCAGAAGCTGAGTATTCAGTATGTGATAAGTGAAAAGGTCCAACTAATGCTGCCAATTTTGCTCTGTGATTCTACTATAACAATTATCAGGTTTCTCAGTCTTTATGTCGGTATATTCCCATGTTGCATCGGAATTAACTTGGCATATTTATTGTAGAGAGCTAAGCTACTGGCCAGTTTTGGAGGAGGCACCACATAATACCCTGATTGGGATTGTTCGAGCAAGCAAAAGCGACCGCTGGACAGATGACGTCGTCCTTCAGTTGGATGAGATAACAAGGCGGCCACGCATAACGTATCATATTCTTGAAAACGCTGGCCATTGGCTTCATGTGGAAAATCCCATTGGTTTGGTAAAGATATTGGCTCCATCTCTAGTGAATGCATGATTTCAATGATTTTTTTCTCACTCGAGCACCTGATTACTTTATTCTCTTGTGGTAAGCCCTTTAGGCCCTGCTTGTTCACCCTAAAATACAGAGTTCCACAAATGTCGGATGCATAGCAAAGTAAATTGTTAAATGGAAATGATATAGTTTGCCTAATTTATTTTATATTGCGGGAAGATATTTTGGCAGTGGTTAAGACTATGATTTTGGTATCGTATTGTGTTGAAAATGGTATGTTTGGCCATGTGAGAGGAGCTTATTTGTTATCTTCTATTTTGAGGTGTGGTTGGGGATTTTTTTATGCTTGTGTGCCAAAGGTGCTATTTTGGAAGTAAACGACCTTTTTTCTGGATGAGCTTTTTGTGAGCAAAAGTATTTGGTCAAAACTTCGTGCATGAGAGAGGATCGGATCTGGATCAGCCACATGCTCGAAACAGGCAGAGCCCAGATCGCACTTTAGATTAGGAAAGCGAGGAGATTTTTGTGGAGATCCAGTGTGCGGGAGACAGCATGGGATGTGCATCAACCACATGCTCGGAACAGGCAGAGAGAGCAGATTGTAGGCCTGGGATTGGGGGTCTTTCGGATTATTGCATGGCTGGTGCCGCATGCTTGCTTTCACACGTTAGAGGAGCTCTAGAATTGTTGGCGAGGTAGTGAGTCTAGAATTCGTGGTGAGGCAGCCAGTATCCATCATGGAGGCTGTTAGTGAGTGTGCTTCCTTTTAATCTGATTTGTGTGTGTGTGTGTGCAGGAGGAGTTAATCATCTCAGCAGAGCAGGATTGTGAAGGCTGCAGGATTGTGAAGGCTGCAGGAGGATGCATCTGAGAAGAGAGGCTTGATTGAAAGCCAGGGTGTATAAGATGGCAGAGCAGAGGGCTTTGTTGGAGAATCATGCATGCAGATGTTGCAAGCATGGAGACGGTGGCCCTGTATTTTATTGCTTGTATGCCATGGGGCGTCCACCGGAGTGCAGCAATGCTGGGGAGGCAAGGACTGCAAGGAGTGTGATATGCAACACAAGGGGCACATGGCGAGTTCAGTAGAACCGTTGAGGGACGTTGTGATTGATAGATATAGAAGCCCCACTGCAAAGTGCAAAGATCACACAGGTGAACATGGAAACCGAACATGGGAACCCGCAACTCAGCGCAGGTACCCATTTTTTTCGAGATCGCATAGGCTAATTGTTCCAGGTATATCGATGGCTCGTGCTAGGAAGGAGCATGGAAGGAGGGGAAGGGGTAGGGGTGGCAGTCAAGGAGGGGGTGGTGGTCGCTCAGCTGCCGCCGTGAAAGCGAGAATTGCTTACTCCATTACTGAATCTACGGGCAAGGATGTCGTGGAAGAGGAGGCGGCATGCGTGAATATGAGAACAAGCAGGGGTGGAGCGAGGAAACGTGGACGGGGCAGAGGCAGGAGAATTCCAAGTTTCATAGAGGAGCATGTTGGAATAGACATCGGTGGTAGAAACGGGGAGGAGGCTGTAGATTTTCCCTTTCTCTTGGATGCATCTGTGACGATAATATTTGGCGAATGCGATAGGATGATCTTGTTTCTGAGGGAAAATTACAAGGCGGGAGTGGTGGCATTGGAGAGGGGATCATGCCTTGACCATCTTCACATCCAGGCTGTGATGCAGTCAGATGCAAAGACACCCTTGAGTCCTAATGTCAGCATTAAGAATTTCCTTGGATGGAATACATCCAAGCCTGTGGAAGCGATGATCTTGTGCAAAGCTTTGAGAGGAAGCAAGCTGCATTGGTTTGAAGGGATTGTAGGGTATTATTTAAAGGATCTCGGTAAATTGCACTTTAAAGCCCATCTGCACAACGTATTTGCGGAGCAGATTAACGTCAGGAAGGAGCTCTATGCATTACACGGTGCTGGGGAGGTGAAGCACATGATTATTCTTGATAATCAAAACCTGATGGCCAAGGCTATATACCGAATTTATTCCCCTTGATATTCTCGATGATGAGTTTGATGTTGCTTGAAGTAGTCTGATGTAGCGATCTAACTTCACAGTATGATTTTATGTATGTGGGGTTGTCTAACGTCTTATTCTTCTTACTGCAGATGATAATAGGATGCCAGGGCATCATGGTGGCGATCGGGAGGTGATTGTCATTAGCAATAGCTCGCAGGAGGTGGACTCTATGGATCAGTCAGTTGTGGAATCCGCATTAGGGATTTGAGATGATGAAGATCAGACGGGATTGCATGTTTAGCAGTGAACCATTTGCGCACGGCGCTTGCAGGCACCTCAGAAACAAGATCATCCTACCGTATAACGCTTCAGGGATCGCATCCGCCAAATACTATCGTCACGAATGCATCCAAGGGGAAGGGCAAATCTACAACCTCCTCTCGGTTCCACCACCGACGTCTATTCCAACATGCTCCTTTATAAAACTTGGAATTCTCCCACCTCTGCCCCGTCCGCATATCCTCGCTCCACCCCTGCTCATTGTCATATTCATGCGTGCCTCCTCCTCTTCCACGGCATCCTTCCCCGGAGATTCAGTAATGGAGGGAGCGATTCTCACTTTCCCGGTAGTTGAGCGACCACTACCCCCTCCTCGACTGCCACCCCTACCCCTTCTCCTCCTTCCATGCTCCTTCCTAGCACGAGCCATCAATATATCTGGAACAACTGCGCCTATGTGATCCTTGAAAACAATGGGTACCTGCGCTGAGCTGCCGGTCCCCATATTCATTTGTGTGGTCTTTGCAGTATAGTCTCCATATCCATCAACCACAACGTCCCTCAACGGTTCCATTGAATTTGACCATGTGACCCTGTAGCACAGATCTCACACTCCTCGCAGATCCTTACTTCCCCAAAGATTCTTTGCACTCCTCGTGGACCCCATGGCATCCAAGCAATGAAATACAGGGCCACCGTCTTCATGATTGCAACATCTGCAAGCACAATTCTCCAGCAAAGCCCTTAAGATGATCAACTCCTCCCCCAAGACACAACACAAATCAGTTAAAGGGAAGCACGCTCACCAACTGACCTCCATAGATCAACGCTCGCCATCAGTGCGGACTCACCACACAACAATTCTAGAGCTCCTCTAACCTATGGCGCAAGCATGCAACGATTTTGTGACCCCGGCATGGCACTAGCCAGCCATGCAATAATTAAAAGACACCCAATCCAGGCCTACAATGGCCTTTCATGATGGGCATGTGGTTGATACACATCCATGCTATCTCCCGAGATAATGGCTCCTCACAAAAATCTCCTCGCTTTCCCAATCTAGAATGCAATCGGCCTCTACATTCAGGAGCATGTACAGTTGATCCGGATCCTATCCCTCTCATGCACAAAGTTGACCGGATACATTCATTAGAGGTAATTTGAGATCTTTTTGTCCCATTAAGGGATGCTTAAAAGCCAGCCTTTTAAACATCCAAAAGAGAAGAGCTTCGGTGTATTTTATTCTAGTATTATGTGGCAAAGAATTAACATTCTAACTAACTTTCGGTGTCATTTTTCTACTATAACTTTTTTGATCAAAAACTCAGATTCGACTGAACACTATTTGTGGCAATGGATTCGTCTCCTCAAGATCTTTCTAATGACAACCCATTGTTATATCTTTTGGGATGTAAATATATAAGAAAAGAGCAAAAACCATATTTTTAAAAGGTTAACACATGGTTTGTATTGAAATACATCATAAAATATATCACTGAAAGATCTTTTCCCAGATCTAATGCAACAAAGAATGCAATTTTCATGAGTAGATCAAAAGTTATAGGAAAAAAAAGCAATGAATGGTTGATCCAGCATTAATCCTATCCATTCTATTGGAGGATTCTTATGGGGCAAAAAGTTGATCTCAAATTACTAATTTGCTCACAAAAAGCTTGTCTAGAAAAAGTTCGTTTACTTCCAAGATAGCACATTTGGCATACAGGCATACAAAAATCCCCCAACCACACCCCAAAAGAGAAGATAACAAATAAGCTCCTCTCACATGACCAAACATACCATTTTCAATACAATGCGATACCAAAATCATAGTCTTAACCACTGCCAAAATACCTTCCTGCAATACAAAACGAATTGGGCAAACTATATCCCTAACCTTTTATAATTTTATAGAATGCCCTTGGTTAATGTATTTGCACATCTAGAAATTAGTATATCACTAAATGCCCTTGTATTTTTCGTATTTCATACAAAGCCCTTCTATAATTGCTCCAATGTTTTTTGTGGAAAAAGAACTTGCTTTTTAGAGACTTATTCCTCCAACAACGGTGATCAACGATTTGCCTATTGATTTCCCATCAGGTCGATTCGATTTTCCCATCAACTCCATCAATTTTTCACAGCGAGTTTAGAAGCAGCTCCGTCGATCCTGAATCTGCAATTTGCGATTTTAGAGGTTGCGATTTGGATTTACAGACTTAGAAATCAAATATTTTTATAGCTATTTGGATTTGGAAGCACTAATCCTTCACCAATTGGCACATCGATTTGCCAAGTATCAATTTCAAAATTACCAATTTGCACAGCAATTTGCAAGCGATTGTGAGAAGCTTTTGAAGCAATAATTGTGAGAAACTTTTTTATTTTTCAAGCTTTACAATTTTGCTAATGATTTGCAAGCTTCCAATAAGCATCAATTTCCAAGCAATTCAAAGTAGAGCAGCTCCATCATCCTTATCAATTTGATTCAGGGCATCACTCTCAGAATTTGATTCATATCATCATTCTCACAATTTGATTGTGAGCCCCACCAAGATCCAACCCCATCATTCTGACAATGCGACCATCAATTCTATTCTGGAAAAGGCACATTGAGTCATTTCTTTGAAAGTTTTGAGCTAGAAATTTGAAAAAAATTGACATTATAGCTCTGAATATCATTTTGGGAATTTAAAAGAAGCATAAGAGCATTTTAGAAATTAATGTAAATCTTAAGAGTATATGAATAATTTTGACAAGATACAAAATACATCGTATATTGACAGAGGGCATTCCATAAAATTATGAAAAGTTCAAGGTGTATGGTGAAATTTGTCACAATATAAAGATATTTTATAGTTTTTCTCTTAGAAAAAGCATGTAAATTCTTGGAAGAACCGTCTTACATGTTTGACAGTCTGATCCCTTGATGCAACAAAAGTGGCAAAAAACTTCTTGGAGAAGCGTCTTTTTGCTCTTAAGTTTAGGGAATCATTTACAAGAAATGTCATAAAGCTTCACACATCAGCAAGATCTATTGTAACTTTTCAGGGCGAGCCATCTGATATTTTTATAGTGGGTAGAGGAATTCAGCAAGGTTGCCCCTTAGCACCCTTGCTCTTCACTGTTATGGCGAAAGCCATTATTCCAGCTTTTCTCTGTGGCTACTTAGGATGGCATCATTTAAGGTTTGTCAATGGATGATGGTTCTCAAGAGGTATATAATCAATATGCTGATGACACTTTTTTGTTCCTAATTACCGAGGCTAAAATTTTTCATAATGTTAAGCTATTGTTGAATACATTCACCTTAGCATCAGGAGTTCTTGTGAGTTGACAAAATATACTGCTTTGTGGATGTTGGATAGTCTCGTCCCTCCCTGTATTTTGGACTATCCATGGAAGATTCTTCTGCATGTTACTTCGTATCCCTGTTGGTATCCAAGTCTCTGCTTCAGATGCTTGAGATGAAATTATTAGAGGGTTGCAAAATCACTTATTCTAGTGGAATACATCTAAACTATCCACGCCTGGAAGAATCACTATAGCTAAATGTGTTCTGAGTAATACTCATATAGCGTCTGCTTTATTAGCACTGGAGTTGTCTCGATATGGACCCAAATGTGTTGATTTGAAGTATAATTTTCTAAATTCTATCCCATGCTCTTGGTAAAGAATTTGAACAAATGCTTCTACTATGTCATTCCCTAATAGTGAACATGTGAGACAAAATAGATTCTAAATTCTAAAGATCTAGTCGTTGTCAATTACAACTATGGCAACTAATGGGGGTAAGCAAACTTTTTATTGTAGTTGATATTTTTTCCATCATCCTTCATGTATGATTTTTCCTAATTTTTTCAATTCATAAAGTTTGTAATGCATGACATTAGTTAACCAGGCCAAAAATTCTAACAACAAAATGTGATGTAATTATGGAGTAATAGTTCTTTGAATTTGGGATGTCAAAATATCTCAAAGACCCATTTGGGTCCCTAAGACCTTAGATTCTTCTTTATTCAATAACTATCTCATTTTTTAAAAGATTGAAATGAAACTTCGGAGGTGAGCACTAATTGGTATGCCTTCCTATAATGAAATATTATTGCCTTCACGCCAAGTTCCTCTACCTAAGTGCACGAGGTAAGGAATATTTGCAAATTTTTCTTCCACACTTGTTTCTACATCCATGATAATTTGTGATCTTAAAGTCCATCGACTATAAAATAGAACTTTGCCCTCACTTGTCTAAAACATTGGAAAATAAACTTGTAAAAGTCGATTTTGAAAGAAATCAATGAAAAAGTAAAACAGTCCGGAACACAATTAGGCCCCCATTCAAGGTGAAGATGTTAGCAGACATTTAAGCTTCCAAAAAGCTGCTCTTATGATCATATTCGACCTGTTCTGTACTATGAAATGAAATGAAATTGTATTCACTATCTCATATAGACCCTGCGGTCTAGAAGACGAAATATTTACAATCATAGGAACACTCCAAATTTGAGTTATCAGAAATCTAGTCTTTCTAAGTGCGCTTTTCGCACACATAATAAATCTTAAGAAATGCCGCTAGTTTTGCAGAGGGCATTTGCAACCTTTGTGTGAACACTACTTAGATCGGCCTCATGAAGATGATACCGCGTGCTCTTACCGCCTTTATGCGGGACAAGCAATAAGAAAATGGTACTCATCTTCAACATCTAATAGAACCACACACTGGGACATGCTGTAATGCTCTTTGGACTTTTGCCAATGCCCACACTCGACCGCAGTGATGGGAGCTAACCCTCATCCTACAAATACGATGTCTAGCAAACAGTGGCAAAGGATCCGTAAGATCTTGATGTCTTTGTATAAATAATCATAGGGTTAACATCCTTCCCTGTACATGTCCATTTTACCACGTGCATTTGCCCATATCTTATCAATGACCTTTGTTCTCACTAGATCACGTATAGCTTCCCGGGTTGTATTGGTAGATCAATCATGTCTATATTCCATCGTGCCAACCATTTCCTTCCCTCATGAAACCACCCTCCTCCCCGTGACTCATACATAGCCCGGACTGGTAGCCTTTCCCGTGGTAATTTTTAATTTCGATAATGTAGAGAAGAAACAGATAGATTGCTTCTCCTTCTAGTGGTAACATGCCCGTCTCTGCCAGCATCATGGAGTATGGAGTTTGTATCTTTACGCCTAATTCATCTATCAAGAAACGTTTTTGTATTGTCTCGATGTCCTTCCATTTCTTCCTCGCTAATCCTGGCCCCCACACTTGGCAACCGTAAAGAATAACTGGTTGCACGAGCGCCCTATACAAATGTAATCTCATGGTCCAATCTAATATGTGGATTTTTTGGCACTTCGCTTGCATGGCAAATAAAGTCTTTCTTCCATCGTTCACCCTTTTGTCAACTGCCAAATTCCACTTGTAATCATCTGTTAATTCCAGATCCAAATACTTATAGCTATTTACATGTTCTATTTCCTGCCCTTCAAAGTAGCACACATATTTTTGTCTTGTTCCAAATGTCATGACCTTCGTTTTTTCCAAATTAACCGTCGTACCTGTCGATTCGCAAAATGCGTCTAGAACCTGAAGATGCCTTTCCAGACCCTCTTTAGTTCTTGATATCAACACTATATCATCGGGCGATAGAAGCAATTGGACTAGGTACCCCGCTATGAATGCTCCATCACCAGGCAATTCCTATTCACCATGTTTCCAAATCATCCATATAGATTCCAAATAGAGTTGGGGATCTTTGGGCAACCCCCTTTTAACACCAACATTGCTGATTATTGTTTTATCACACATCTCAACCAGCGGTGAACTCAACTGCAATGACTCGTTCATAGAGTCTTGCTAGTCCGCATGCAATTCAACCAATATTCAAGTCAATCAATCTTTGAAGTAATTTGCTTCTAGGCACTGTATCGAAAGCTTTACGAAACATCCATACATTGCATTTTTCCTACCTTTGGATTTTTCTGCCAGGACTCTTATAGTAACTAGATGATCTATTGTACAGTGTTGGGTGCGGAAACCAGCTTGGGTAAAGGCTCTAACCTCATGATGATCTGCCCATTCTGATATATTTTGCTCCAGAACAGTCCCAAAAAGCTTGGCCATGAGATTACTTACCATTATCGTCCGATAGTTAGACACAATACTTTTATCACCACTCTTATGTATCGGTACAATTACGCTCAATTGCCATTGTCATCGGGAACCCGTGATAGCATTGCTTTATTGAACAAATTTGTTACCACTTCCACTACCGGGTTGTCAGGCCCATTTCAACATTTCCCGCCTTAAGTCCCATCAGATCTCCGCTGCTTTGCCATTCGCCAGTTTCATGATGGCTTGATGCACTTCATCCATAGTAAACAAAGGCTCCTCGGACACAAATGGTACAACTACATCCTGCTCACCTTCTTTAAAATACAGGTGTTTTACATAATCATATAGCTTTATAACATCTATATCTCTGCATGGTGCTGATTTTACAGCCATATTTTTCCAAAATTCTATCGGACTGTCTAACGACTTTGCATATAAGTCCTTTTTGTTTATGCTGCGGGAACACCACCTTCTTCCGCTTTAAGCATCTTTACGATAACATTTGAGGGAATACCGCTCTCTCTGTGTGTTTTAGGATGATCTCTTGCATTTTGGCATTCTGTATCAAACCACAACTTATCTCGCTTTTTCCGCAATGGTTGGGAGAATGTTTCTGTAGCAGCTTTCAACAGCCTCTCCCTAAGGCCTCTGTTAATTTCTGTGACATCCCCAAATGGGAACCCATGTGCTAGTTCTTCCCGAACTTTAGCTGCATACATCCACTCCTCCCATAATCCAAAATCAAATTCTCTACTTTCTTATGTACCTTGTTATTCCCCTGCTTACAATCTCTTTTGTTGCTCCCCTGGACTTTTAAATGAAAAACTAAAGGAGAATGTTCTGACTCCGGAAGTGATGTATCAATCCAAAAATCTGAAATGAACTTCTCTGCTATGTGTTTGCCTGCAATTAGATAATCTACTACACTTTCCCCTCGTGATGTAGTATTAGAGTAGCAAACTGAATGTGGGAATCTATTGCATCCATTTAAGATAAGCAAGTCTAGAGAGCTACACAGTGAAAGGAGATATTTACCCATTGTATTTCCAGCCTTATCAGGAGATGATCGTTGCCAGTTCAGTCCTGCAACCTTCCAAACTTCCTCTTCGTCTAGCCACAATGGATGTGTTTGCGTATTACAAATCCAAGAGACTTACAAATCCAAGAGACTTGCTTATCACCTGTCCTCGCATTGGAATCCCCTGTAATGATTACTAGTCCTTTCTGTGTGAAGAGAAGAAGAAGAAGAAGAAGAGATTTTAAAGCAATGTCAGAACTGAGATGCATAAATGGATCTCGTTTTGATAAGCCTGTACTCTTGTATATCTTTGAGGATAGTGGTGCTAGATAGTATATTGCCATGAAAACATGTTCTATTTTATCGCGTATTTCCAGCCGTATGTATTGCAAATATTCACAGACTTTGATCACCTTAATGCATGCAGCAATCTCTTTTTTAGCATAGCATGCTATCCCTCCCTCTCCTCGTCCTAACCCTGATGTTCTCGTCTTTGAGGTAGCATGTATCTGCAAGAAACCTGTAGGTGTTAGAGTAAGGTATTCGCTTCATGTGCCCAAGTTTCTACTAGTAATACTATGTCTATCTGCTGGAAGAAGTCTGTTGCAGCTATGGACTTAATATCCGTGAAGCCTCCAATGTTCCAGCTACATACCGCAGGGTGTCAAATTGCTAATCTGATCTAGGATTATATTTGCGCTATGTTAGAACTGCTGTGTCTCCTCTAAGGAAGGTCCACATTCCATTTTCTCTGTGCTGCTTCACCTTATTTTCCTTCCGTCTCATTTCTACTTGACGTGGTGTAAGATCATTATCAATCTAGATACCCCGGTGTCCTTTAAGATGTGAGCGGTGAGCTAGAACTCTCTGTTTGGCTGCCACATTTTCAAATTTAACAATGATGGGTCGATTACCTCCTTGTTTGCCTACTCTGAATGCATCGACCACTTTTGGTTCATGCAAAAACATTTTAGATTGAAATAGATCAGCTATTACCTCTTTCACGTTTTCTTCTTCTGCTTCTTGCAGACCAGAGATTTTCAGATTGCATTCCTTCTTTTCCCTTGCTTCCTTTTCTGACAGGAGACTATAGAGTTCTGGGATTGCAGCTCCAGCAATTGACGGTTTTGTTCTTCCACTACAGCTAATTTCGATTTGATTTCTTGGAGCTCCCGAATGAGATATGAAATAAGACTTTCGTTTGGATGCCTATCTTCAAAGCAAAAGCCCCAGTCCCTAGTTCCTCCTGGTGTCAATGCTTGGAGTGGAAGCGAAGTTGCCACTGCTGCCGAATCTGCCACAGATGGGCTCGTTGCTTTCCTAATGGTATTTGGACGTATTGTTCCAGATCCACAAGCTTGTTTTCTTCCACGATCAGACATAACTGTTGCCCTAAATTCTGATAACGACAAAAGGAGCGCCTAAAAGTTGCGCCTATGAAAATCAGTGGTAAAAACTATAAAGTGAGAAAACTGTATTCTTAGTTTTGTTTCCCTTCTGAACCGAGACCCATATGTCTTTCAAAATGCTGTGTGTTACAGATCCACAAACCTTTAGGTTTTGTATCATTCTTATACATGCTTCCAGTTTATCTCACACAGTAGCTCGGAAAAATAAGGTTATCACAATTAGAAAGAGCAATCCAATAATTGAACTGAAATAGGATACAGACAATTCAGAATAGTACTTTCAATGTCTGGAGTAGGTCATTGATTGCTTTATCTGCTAGTAGCTTAGGCCATAAATCTGAATGCAAGAATCTGTCACATGCTCCAACACATACATAAAGCTTACACTCTTCACAATAAAAACGTGTCCGAGGTGCTCTTGCAGTATCATGAATAAGCCCGTTTACCTTCTCAAGTACACGTTTTGTGCCATGTACCATACAAGTTCTTTGCTCTCCTTCAGCCCTATAATTAGTATTATAGACCCAGCTGAGTAAAGGAACTGCGAGTTATGCATCTCCCATTCAAGTTGTTTCAACCAGCTCACATTGTAATTGCATAAAAAATTGGTAATGTGAAATTTCTGGATTCCAATGTTTAAAAATTGAATAGGCATTGATCAACACCGAGTCCAACATCCCCCATATAGTATGCCACCACTTCCATTGTACCATCTCCCTTTCCAAGTTTGAAGCAAGGCACATTCTGTCATGAATATCACAACCAGCTTTATACCTATTGTAGGCTACAGCTATCTCTGGAGCTGAAATCTCTTCTCGCTTTGGTGGTTTAACCAAATGCCTCACAATAGTTTGATCAACACCGATGCAATTAGAACCAAAAGTATTTCATCCTTATTCTGCCATGCACAAACAACAATACCAGAATTCTTACAACATGCAAACTTGTACCTCCTCTTGGCACATCATCATTTTTGTTTGTAGCCAATTTTAATGGAAACATCTTGTGGCAAATACTCTTTACTGTTCCACAATCGCCCTGACATTTTGCTGATAGCCAATCCATAAGCTTCTTGCTTGTAAAGTATCTGTCAAAGAATACATGGTGCCCACGAGACTGTAGCTTTGTAACAAGATGAGTGATTGCATAAAAAACAAGACCCTCTTCCCTCTCAACCTTATCATAGATAGAAAATTGCAAGCAATATCTTGATGCAGATTCACACAATGTCCAAAGTTGTGCATCAAACTTATGTGGTCTTTTTGGATTGTAAGTTCTTATCGGGTTGAATTTATTCCGAGGTGGAATAATTCTCTCATCCACGGTCACTTCTTTTTCAGGAATGAGCAATTCAATGAACTTTTTGTTCAACTCTTTCTCGATTCCTTCAAGTTGGTAGAGCTTGTATTCTCTACTCTCCTTTTGTATTGGTCTATAAGCATTATTCCTGTCATGTAAAAACCTTCTAAGCTGCTGAAATCTTTTCAAAGTCATCAACTTACCAAAATCTGGTGAAGCTATAGCAATTCCAAGTCCTCGCTCCCAAAATTGCTCTACCCTAGGATAAGGATGCATTGTCATAGCAATAACAAGTCCTATCATCCTATGAAATTCTCCTATATCTGTCAGTGTCCAAGATCTATAATCTTTCTGATTTCTTTTATCCCTTTGCTCTTCTGCGTACCTATTGGTCTCCGCGCATATGCTTGACAAGAATGTTTGACTAAGAAACATTGATAAAAGACGGAATGGAGATAACTTCGTCGTGCCTTCCAAAGCTGGTCCTCATTTATGCTGGTACGGTGGAAGTGAATGAAGTAAATCTGATGGGAGATTCTGATCTCCTAACTTCCAATTAGCTAGGAGATCAGAATCTTTTAGCATAATCAAGTCTGCCAGCAACTTTATCTCTTCTCAAAGGCGGTCCTTCCATTTCCAATTCATTGTCATCTTTGTCTTTCAACGCTTCATCATCACTAGAAGAAAAACCATAACATGCTTCTTCGTCTAAACATGCATCGAGTGCTAAAGTTCTATCATCTGCAGCAATTGTTCTTATCAACTTCTTTCTTGGTTTGCTCTTGCAGGGCCTTCCACGAGTTCTTTTTGCTTCTCGTCTAGGAACAAATTTCTTTGTCTTTTTTCGTGCTCTGCCTTGTTGAGGCTTAGAAACAGTAACAACACTTCCAACAAAATCAGCCACAAATATATCAACTCCGCAACTATTGGTAGACTGCAAACATGTGCTCAGAATAGCCTCAGTTTGATTTTCATCCATGTTTTTGCGTATTTCATGATTAGATTTGTTGGGACTATGTTGTGGAGTAGACTGCACACGATTTTGGCAATGCTTTTTTATTTGTGGAATGCATGTATCTGAAACAATTCCACATAAGAACATGTGAAAAATTAAAGAACTCATGTGTATACAGCATCTGCGATGTTAGCTCCTGAGGGTAAGATACAGGCTTTGGATAAGATTATTCGAAATTTTGTGTGGGGCGGGGATGATGAAGGGGTGGTTTTTAAAGTGGCTTGGTGGAAGTGTCTCCGCCCCCAGGAGGATGGGGGCTTGGCCATTCTGGATTTGGCGCTGCATAGTAAGGTGTTGGTCTCCAAGTTTGTTTGGAGCACTCTCGCAGATGGAGCATCTTCTCTGGTCAAATTTCTTTGTTTTCTGATCTCTTCGCCATTGTGTGGCATTTGGGAAGCCGCCCCGTGCATGTGGAGTTGCCCCAGGCACTTTGTTGTATGGTCTCCAGGCCTTTCCCACATGCATCCCCTTTCTCACGGGGGGTGTTGCGAGCTTGGGATCATGTGCGTGTGCTCTTCCGGCTAGATTATGCCTCGGTTTATCACCACTCTTGTCCTTTCTTGTGGGTTCCTTCCTCTACCCCTAGCAAGACTTGCCCTTGGCTACCTTGTGTGCATGCTCTGGACGCTAGGCAGTTGGAGGCGAAGCGCTTTGTGCTCACCTTGGAGGATTAGTATTGGGGTGGTCAGCTAGCTTCATGGGAGTTCTTTTCGAGCTTCGCTTTAGCCGAGGGGGTAGTGACCGGGCTATCTGGGAACAAGTGGCGGGGAGTATTCCGCTACACATACCTATAGTCCCTCAGGATGATGTGGTGGTGCAGGTTTGAAAGGTTCATCAGGATGTTGTGTCTTCTTGTTTTGTGCGGTCTTGTAACCGGTGTCGGCTATTCATGACACTCGCCCCTTCCGGCAAGTAGTCTCTGCACTTCCGGGTTCTTGATGGGCTTCGGTTTGGACGTGGACATGGAGCTCACTTCCCCCACCGAAGGTTAGGGTGCTTCTGTGGCAAGTGGTGCACCGCTGCATCAGGGTGAATGCCCTTGTGAGTTAGTTTAGGCCGGGTGTGAGCCCTCTCTGCCCTTATTGTGGCCTTCATCGTGAGATTGTGGAGCATTGTCTGGTGGGGCATTGTCTGGTTTTATGCCCTCACTTGCGTTGCCACGGGATTGGGTTGGGGCTCTGCTTTGGTGAGATTGACTAGCCAACAGCGATTCCGCTTCATGTGTATCTGGTGCTTGGCCGCTCTTGCGGCAAGCAAAGCCTTGCATCTGTGCGTGGCTTGGTTGGTGTGGCTGATTTGGAAGCGGCGGCGGTTGTGGATCTTTCAGAGGATTCAGAAGCCTGCAGCCTCTTTGATTCCTCGACTTAGGTACAAGCTATTTCAAAGCTTTTTGGTGTTCCTTGGGATTAGTAGAGCGAAAGTTTGCCATTTGGCAGGACTTCTTGGGTGTTGTAGATGGTGATGGTCGGTTTGTACAGCAGTAGAGTTGCAGTTTTTCTGTGAGTTTGTTGTGGAGTGTCGAGGTATCGCTGTCTCTTTGGGGCAGTTCTCCTTCCTCCTCACTTGCTTTGTAACATTACCATTCTTTTAATATATTGATGACGCAGTTCTTAAAAAAAAAAAATTAAAGAAACAACCAGTAAGAGCTCAATAAAGGATGCTTACTTGGACTAAAAATAGCCGCTTTTAATTCTTTCATTATAGGTGATGTAACATCATTTTCAGGAACCTCATGAGAATCTGCAATAAGAGATATATGGAGCTGGTTCCACATGGAAAAATGACAAAACATGTTTATTAACAATCATTACAACTTGTACACTAAAAAGTAGCCAGATTGTTTCATTAAAATATGGAGGTCACAGCATCCAAGTGCGGACTCATTGAGTGGGAAAGCCTGACATGTGCAGAGAACTCCATGACAACTTCTCCAGAAACTCCATGTAACAACTTCTTAATCGTTTTATTGCAAAATTGATGTAGCTTTTTTGCACAAGGAGAACTTCATACCTAACAAAAGGCATTAAGAGGCTTTTCTACATCAAGCCATGCTAAGATATAAAGTTATGCAAATCCTGCATACACATTCAATCTTATTATCCAATAACATGGTCATGAATGGCGGAGAAAACCAGCCCTTTTTCTCTTTGCAGTAAACTAGACATCAGGGTGCCCATTTGAAAAGCCAGAATTCTTGCTACCATGAAGATGAGGAAAAAAATACGGGCAATATGCTCAATATGCTCAAGAAAGAGCTGTTGGAAGAAGAAACAGAATTATCTTACATCTGGGAGGGGATGTAGTTGCTTTACTCATGAATCGGATCTTCGGGAACCTCACAATTAAAGCAAAGTCCAGCATATATTTTAGCCCTTTTTACATGTTCTTATCTTATCACCTTAATAGCAGCACCAACACAGCTTAACCACGCCATGAGAGCAGTGTTGCACTAAGCATTGCTCAACGACAACTAAAACTCCCTATACCACAGTTACAACTAACACTCTGTTTTCTCGATGGCTTTATGCTGTACTATCTTGGACATGTCAAATATAAGCTTTTACTAGTACAGGGTAAATATCTTTGTGTAATTTTGAATGTCTTGTGCTATGATAACATAGGCGTAACATACTTTTACAAAGGCTTTATCTATAACATTATAGACACAGTGCGTTTTTTTATTTGATGGCTATGAAGACACAGATAAAAAGTAAGTTAGCTTTGTACTTTCAGAGGCTAAATAATTTTATGATCGTTCTGTGCTATGATATCATAGACACGGTATTTTTTTTTCTACAGAATTTCTTGCTTCATAGACATGATACTTTTCTACATGGTTTCGTTGTCCAAAAGTTATTATCTTGCTATGATGTTACTTTCTATCATAGACAGGATACTTTTCTACAAGGTTTCATTGTCCAAAAGTTATTATCTTGCTATGATGTTACAGGCAAAATATATTTAGGATTGTCTTGTGCTATGATACTTTCTTCATTGAAGTTTTGTTGTTTTAGAAATTGTTAGCTTGCTATTATATCATAGACAAGAATACCATTTGTAGACTCTTGCTATGATGTCATAAGCAATATATACTTTGTAAAATATATTTATTTAGCTAAATGTGCTGATAGTAGCTCCTACCTTCTTGGTGCACGTTGTGTTTTCTAATATCTTGTTAATGGAAATGCAGGAGGAATGAAACAGCTTGGAAGAGGGCAAATTTGAGTAGCAAGTACGTTGTTGTTGTGCTTTTAAAAGTGAATTTGATATTTAGTTTCTGAACCTTCTATTGCAGCCCAAAGGATTGTGCCGTTTGCCAATAGCTCATGTCTTAATTGTGACAACTGGGACAAAGTGAGAAAGTTGTACCCGATATTTTCCTTTGAGGAGAAAATTAATGAATACGCCTCTAATACATTTCTTTTATTCCAATGTGTATTTCTTTTATTCCAATGTGCCTGCCTAATATTGTTTTTTACATGCTAACGTTGTTGTGTTATACCATCATGGACTCACAACATTTAACTAGTTTTTTAAATCCTGTGGTGCTATGCCATCATAGATTCAGAACATTTTATAATTACTTTTGCCACATTGGTTATTATAATATGGATTCAATATGATGCATTCAACACTATTGGAATGGTCTTGAGAAATATTTTTCAGTGTCTAGTTGTTTTACAGAAACTTACACATTTTGTACATCAAGGAAGAGTTTTCAATCCATACCAAAAGCCTCAACGTTTAATCAATACTTTGATCGAAATGTTCTCCCAGTGAGGGGATTGAATTGTTGATGGATTTTTTTTTATTTTGGTATAACTACTGCATGTGCCTTGAGAAAAAGAGAGAATTCTATGGCAATTGATATGGACAAGGACTTTGTGGCATTTATTAGGTCAAGAATTATTTCTTTGCAAATTATGCCTCATCAGAACCAAAAATTGTCCTAAAGGTGCTGATGGTAGTGCCAAGCCAACAAGCTCTAAAGTCCAACCACCATTGACGGGGAAGACAGATGATCCTGAAAGTTTTATTGACATGATTTTCCTCGAAGATATGAAGAAATTGGAGGAACCAACAGAGCAAGAACCTGATCTTATTGCTCGAGATACTTTTCCAGATATTGAGAAAGACGATGAAGAAGTTGTTCCTTCTAAAGGCGTTCCTCTTGACATTTGAAAATGTTCCTTTTGACATTTCACTTTCCTAAAGTTGTAACAAATATTTGTCTCTCTCTTTTTGTAGGCACTTAAAGTCATAACGGACCATATCCTCATGAGATGCGCACACTTATTTTCTGGACCGTAGGATCGACAAATCCTACGGCCCAGGGATGTCGTGCTTTGAAGCAAATGCATTATCCATAAAAACAAGCATTTGCACCACTATTGAGTTGTGCCAAAGCATTCATCTAATAATATAGAGATAAAAAATTCCTTACTAGCATTATCAGAAGGAATAAACCCTTCGTCAGATGTGGAAGGACAAATGTTGGCCAGCCATTGAGAGACTCCTACTAACTCGGCCCCTGAAGTAATTCGACCCAAATAGGGCACCCTCGAGCAATGTGTCCGACCCCCATCGCAATAAAGATATAAATTAGCTTCCATTCAGCACTGCTTCTCTGCTGCAAGAAGGGACTGACCTCGAACAACGACGCGATCAATTTTGCTTAGGCGGCCTGCTGGACTCCACAGATGGAACCTGACAGGCGTAGCCACAGACTACAAGGGATCAAAGTCCTTCAACGATGTCTGGATGCCTTTGAACGACGAGGGCGAGTCGATGAACGATGTCCAACATCATCTGTCTACATGGACTGGTCAAACATCGTCCAACAACTAGCTGATCGTTGTCCAACGATGATACACGGAACTGACACGGAACTGACCTGGCCTGGCCCTTCATTTCGAATTCCCTTTCTGGATTTCTGGAATAATCCAGATGCATTGCATTCATACGAATCAGGAAGTAGGCGGCAAATTGGAAGAGCTTTAGGGAAAATTTGTTGAGGAATTTAGGGAAGCTCTTCTTGAGCAACATGAATCTGAAGTATTGAAGCCTCAAGCTTTATGATTCAAGCTTTTGTTAGTAGGTAAAATCTGGTCATGATTCAATTCATTTGCATTATTGAATTCTTCTATGGGAAAGATTCATTAGAAATCAAATAGAAATTATGGCAAACATGCATGGTTATTCCTGGAAGTACAACTATACGTGAAAGGGGTTTTTCTTGTCAAAATTGTATAAAGACAGATCTCAGATCACGCATGAACATTGAAACTTTATATACAAGCATGGCAATATGTCTTTCAAATGAAACTGTGGAGACTATTGATTGGCAAAGGTGTGTTTCTTATTGGTTAGAGGAGAGAGAGACATGCATGACCTCTTACTTTTGATTGAAACATAATCTATTGGATTTTTTGCTATTTTGATTACATTATCTATTGGATCACTAAAAGTTTATTGTGTTTTATTGAAACATCATATTTTTTTGGATCATACAATAATTTGCTTAATTTTGTTTAAAATTTTCATTCTTGTTTTTTACTTCACATGAAAAGTTCAATTTTAGATTTTTATTTCACATGAAAAGCAGAAAATTTTATTACCTTTCAGAGGAGTGCCTTGCAAATTCCCTCACTGCATGGCATATACGCCGGTGTGGCACGATGTCGTGACATGCTACGTGGACAAAATATTGCTAAACAATGCCCAGTGGATCTGACATGGCCAAGACGGTCCGTGGCTTACTGACATGCTATGTGGACATGATGTTAGAGACGAAGCAGCGAGGCCTACATTGAAAAAGAAATCTCCTTAAATACTGCATGGCATTGTATAAAGACTAGGTATATAAAACATGAATAAGCATTGATGAGAGTTGGTGAGAGTCAAGATATGTGGCGGATAGATACGACAAGCAGGGAAGCTGTTGACCTTAATTCCCTCTACATAAAAGTGGCAGCACACATGCATAACTTGAGCATTCCGATTCCGAATAATACTTTCAGTACTTTACCTACATAACCCAGATGCTGGACTAAAAAAATCTGCAGGGAAGGTGTTGACCTCTTAACTCCCTCTACATAAAACTGGCAGCAGACATGCAAGGTTAAGTTATTTCCGAATAATATTTTCAGTGTCTAACCCCAGATGCTAGAATAAGAAAATCTGCTAGAATGGCAGCCTCAAGCTTGGCAAAGCTTCCTGTTTTTGGAGTAGTGGCTGAGATGCTGGATCCCATACACAGGCGAAATTCTCATCACTCTGTTACACCACTAGATTCTTGCCCTATTCTGGTAGATGGAGAACTCTATGATGTGGGTCCTTTTCTGGACGCCCATCCTGGTGGAAATGAGGTATTACAATGGAATTCTGTTATGATTTAGATAGAAACCCAGATTCTGTGTAAACAAAAAATCCTTGGCTTCCTTTCTCCAGATTCTTTTGAAGCACATGAATGGGAAAGATGTTGGAAATCTGATGAGAGGCACAGACTCCCCTGCTGCTCATTCTCATAGCAAGGCTGCCTTCAGAATGCTGCACAGATTCAAGGTCTCTAAAGACCAGCAAAAGTGAGAACATAATGCATTAAGTTGTAGCAGTATGGTTGAAATTGCATAATGATCTGAATGAATATGCATTGCTCCACAGGACCACAACAGAGAGTGCAGAATTTGAAGTGGATTTAACAAAGCCTCTTGTTTTTCAGGTTTGTTCCTTACACACTGATACACCATATACAAGGTTTAAAAAAAAAAAATTCTGATAGATTTTAACATGATGCAGGTTGGTCACTTGGGAAAGAGATATCAAGAGTGGGTTTATGACCCCATTGCCTGCAAGGAATCTCCAAGGTTTTTCGAGAGCGATTTGTTAGAGGTAATGGAATGACATACTTCCACCACGCATGAACATTGCTATCAAAGTCACTATTTCACCAAGCACGATTAACTGGACATTTGTTAAATTGGACTGGACATTTGCAAGTTAACTCACGCTTGGAGTTGTGAATGAGTTAAACTGTTTTGCAGACATTTACCAATATATAGTTGTGTCTTATGAGTTAAACTGTTTTGCAGACATTTACCAGGACACCACTATGGGTTTTGGCAGTGCTCTGGCTACCTGTTGTATTTTGGATGATATCAATAGGTTTCAGAAATGGATACAACTTCACACAATTGTTTAGCATAATACTCATTGGATCTCTAATTTGGACTCTGGTGGAGTACTGTGTGCATCGTTTCGTGAACCATATGAACACGTCGAGCTATTGGTAAACTGAATTGAATTTAACTTTATCGTCTATAATCTACATATTAAATTGAATTTTTATTGTCAAATTAAATTTTTATCGTCCACGGAGACCAAACCGTCTAACCCTCTATTCGTGACATACATATGTGATATACAGGACCAACACTATCCATTACCTTATGCATGGGTTTCACCATAAGCACCCAATGGATGCAAGCAGAGTGGTATCTCCACCACTTTTAACAGGCCTCTTCTGCCTCATGGTTAGCCCCAAATCTCTGTGTATGTACATGCTTAGGATTGTTGAGTTTTTAACAACAAAAAATGTTCTAAATTTGTGCAGTTCTGGCATGCTCTTTCTTTGATTCCTCCCATTCCATATGCCATGAAAGCTGTAACAGTGGCAGGGGGATTGTTGGGGTATATGTGCCATGATCTTACGCATTATTTCCTCCATCATATCACCCCTTTCAATGAACGAAGCCGCAGATTGAAGGTGATATTTTGATCTGTTTTCCGCTGTAAAATGTCATCTATTTGGGTTCTTGATTGCCCTTTTTCTGTACAGAGATTTCATCTGAACCATCACTTCAAGGTACAGACAGATGCGTTTGGAATCTCGACCACGTTATGGGATCATGTTTTTGGAACACTTCCATCTAATAAAAACTAAGACATTTAATATCTGATCCATGGTTGAGGGCCCTTGTCTAAAGTTTAGTCTTCCAAAGTTGGGCCCCTGCAAAGTCGTCCTTTTGCGGAAACTTCATAGCGGGATAGTCCAAGTTTCTACAAGAAATAATACATGGAAGTCTATCTGAAAATTTTCTGCCGTGCCGGAAACTTCCAATTTTCAACTAGAAAAACTTTCTTTACACACTTCTTCATAGAATGTCGTAAATATTAGACGCTGCCTTGTTATACACATCGTAGTGTTGTACCCCTTTAACTTCCACAAAAATTTCGAGAGAAATAGGGGGTTGGATTCCAGAAAACGGCGAGCCGAATACACCGTCCATAATTATTATAGTTTATTACTATATGGTAATCAATATTATTGCAGTAATGTTGCGTGGCGCAGATCGTTAGTGCATTCGTTTTTTAGTTTCCTTGCGCGAGTTCGAGCCCACCTTTAACATTTTTTTAATTTGGGGGTATTCGACTTGTGGAATATTTTTTTAACTTAGGGGGTATTCGACTTGTGGAATAAGTGTGCATCCGAAAACCAGAGTCAAATACTATTCCCAAATACCCCCCGGAATCCCCAAATGGGGAGCCAATAAATTCACCGCAAAAATTTGCGAATCTTTTTCATTCATTGTTTTACGTGTATCTTGTTTGAACGATGTATTGTGCTCATGTATCATTAACACCTTAGGGTACCTACACACCTATGGGTTAAATTAAACTAAATTTTAAGTTAACCAATGGTTTGTTATACCTCACCCCTGGCCCTCCCAGTTTTTTTGGTAGCCTCAATTCATGCAGATATATTTACGCACTAATACATCTTTTCCTAGACAAAATAACCTTTGCGGATACGCATTGCACACTCATTTCTTGCATTTTTTGATTGGATGATCTCTTTGTTGCAAAGCCCTATGAATGGGTTTTGGTTATTCAATAGATTCAAAAAGAATCGGTTTGTGTGTGTAATATATTACTCACCCAATCATAGCAAGAAAGGCAGAAATAACTCGAGCCTTTAGTCGGGTACCAGAATGGGTATTTCATGGCCATTAAATTTACATAATCCTTGATAAATTTGGCTCCTGCTTCAAAACTATTCTCTGTTTTAGATTTCAAATCTTTTCATTAGATTTTAAGCGTTACGAACAATGGCATATATAAGCTTCAAGAAGTGTGTATTCTCTTAGTAAAACACGAGAATCTATAATAATGAGATGGTATGTAGAGAAAAAACAAAAGCACGAGAATATACCCTACTTTCAACGCCAAGATATATGGAAGAAAAACTCATCTAGTATATGGAAGAAACTTACAGTTGGATTCGTCACACTCTAAGCCAGCGCCACGGCAAGGAGATCAGCCCTCGATAGTCTCGACGAGAGGCCTCCTGCGGAGGAGGTTAACAAAACTAAGCGAAGGGGTCCCAAGCATCGAATAAGTTTTGGTCGACAAAACATAAAATTGTTAGCTTCGATGTTAAGAATTAACATAACAAGAATCAATGTGAAAGGGGTTAAATGCCTAATTTAACTCTAACAATTTGTTAAATTAACCCCTTAAAATTACAGGTTTGTTAACAAAAAAATGTGTGTTACTAGTTAACTTAAATTTTCTTAACTTAACAAAATTGACCCCATGGTGTGTAGGTACCCTTATTTTAGGAAAAAGGATAGGCTTTTAAAGCATTTGGACTAAGCCTATGTTCCAATGTGCCGCCTATGTTCCAATGTGCCTGATTTGAATGAGAAAGAATGAGGTTGAGGCCATGGTCCAAAGCTTCTTTCGAGTACCTTTATGCATAGAGAAATTGGCTTGTTGGAGCTTTTCAAGAAGCGCATGGTTGTTTCTCGTTTATTATTGCACGATATGCTAAAAGAGAAAATAAAGGCACCAACCGGACCTCTCAGAAATGGTCCTACATTTCTAGAAAAAAAAAGTGATTTTAAAGGTGACTCACATGGGAACTGTGCTACTTCCAACTCCCTCTCTTAGCATCTGCACTTTATTTGGTAGGGGATTACTTTAAGCATTTGCCATTTGCGTTTCTGTGTTCAGGCAGAACTAGGCTAGTAGTCAGCTCCTGTTCTTGGCTGATGCTAGAGCACATAGATGCTACTTAGCTTGATTTTTCAGATCTGGATAGGTCATTCATTCTATCCTGTTTGGTGTTGGCTTTTTCCTGTTGCACTCACTACAACCTGAAGGCCGCACTCACTGTGGTTGTGTCTGCACTCACTGCAGCATGTCTTTTCTTGGCCATTACCATGGCAGGAGGGGACATAGAATGGCCTATTTTTGTTCTTCTGTGTTGCTTGCTTGGTATCGCCTATGGATTTTTTCCCCTTCTCTATCCGGGCTAGAGAGGATGACATGGTGATCCGTGACAGTCGATTGGTAAAAGCAAGAAATCTGGGGCCGGGGGAGACTGTGTCTCTTGTAGCTGCAACACATATACTGTTTAAATGGTAATGTCTTCAAATCTTTTGGGGTGTGCTTCAGGAGGCAGATATTATTGAAACAGATATTTTGTTCACTGCAACTCCTACTTGTCATGGGAGACAGCCATGGATGCGTATACTGCAAACATTTTGGTGGAGGCTTCTCTGGAAAATTTCCATTAGAATTGTGATTGGCTTTCTCCCGTAGTATTCAAAACTGTTAAATATATGTTTCTTTGCCTTGAAGCTCTCATGGAAAGAGTAGCCTAGTCTATAGTACCTTTATTGTAGATAGATAGATAGATAGATAGATAGATAGATAGATAGATAGATAGATAGATAGATAGATAGATAGATAGATAGATAGATAGATAGATAGATAGATAGATAGATAGATAGATAGATAGATAGATAGATAGATAGATAGATAGATAGATAGATAGATAGATAGATAGATAGATAGATAGATAGATAGATAGATAGATAGATAGATAGATAGATAGATAGTAGAGAAGAGGTTGAGGCAGTTATACTAGTGGAGTAGCAGGTTGCTCTAGTATTGGAGGGAGCTCTTGGAGAGAGGCCTATAGTACCTTGCTAGTGGGAAGACAGTTGGCAATCTTGCCTAGTACAATGCTACTTCTGCTTAAAATCTTGCGGGTTGGGCTTCTTGGTAGTGGAGTACATTTCTGGAAGAGCAAGTCAGCCTCTATAGTACTGCTAGTAGGAGAAGAAGACAGATCTTCAGGCGTTCTCATACAATCCAGAGCGACTTGTAGTGACATATCTTATTCTTCTAGGTATTCCTTCGGCTGCGTTCTTCAGGATCTTGAGGAATAATTTTTTGATTGCACTCTACAAGTGCTATTACCTTCCCATAGTACCTACAAGAGCTGGGAAGAAGGCCACGCCCTCTAGTACTGGAAGAACTAAAAGGCCGAGGATCATATCATTTTGCAGGGATGAAGAAGAGGTTGAGAACCTTGAGCATAGTACGTGGACTTGATCTTAGGGTAGTTTTTCAGTTTGATGGCTGCATGTATTTTTTGTGACAATTCTTCCTATCTGGTGACCAAGAGCATTGTATACTTCTGGAGCCCACAAGAAGGTCGTGTACCATTTTTATATAAAAACAAAGTCCAATTGGTTCCATCGGATTTAGCCTAAGGTTGGGAAACTTGGTCCAAAATTCTCATATTACAAATTTCTTTTTTACTCGGAACCATATAATTTCCAAGCTAGCTAAGGTATTTGCTTTTGTGTCTAAATACTTTGGGCTCATGTATGTCCATAGCAAGTTGTAAGATTTCAATATCTCCATGTATCACCTTTGCAAATGTTCAATCACAAGAGGCAATTAAATAACAACGCTTCACTGCTTTTTTGTGATGAGGAAAGCAAACAATTTTTAGGGATTGAACTCAAGAATGGATCTCTTGATAACCGTCATTTGCTACTGGTATTTTGTTATTTTCCTCCCAGTTCATATGATAATGATACATGTGATTTGCTAAGGCTTGGCTTGAGACTGCAAGAATGGAGAGATGATCATGATATAGTTCTTTTAGGGGACTTCAATGGATGGACTGGCGATCAACAAGCATATGATATATCCATGTGTGATGGACCTGGAAATTTGGTATTTGAAGATGAAAAGTTGGCATAGGATCGGTGCTCATAAGGAAGTAAATAAAGCGGTCGACAATTGTTAAACATTTGTGCTTCCTTAGACATGATCATTTACAATGGGATAGTTTCTCTGGCATTTTCACATATATTCACATACAGAGGGTGTCATAATGATAAGCAACATTTTTTCCACTTAGTAGTGGATTACATCATTGGTAGCCCGCATCTGATTAAAATGATCAATGCATTTAAAGTGGGCGATTTTTTTGAATCGACCGACCTTGCGCCGCTAATTTTGAGTCTTAAAATGGAAGCTAGTAAACACGAGACTTCAAAGTGCTTCAAGCTGCCTCAATTTAGATATATATTGGCCCGTAACAATTTGTTTGAGGAGCTTTTTAAACAGAATTGGTAGATTGTATGGGAATTGAGGAAAGAGCTGCTATGTTCACCCAAATTATTAAAGAGTGTGCTTCAATTGTTTACGGTATGAAAAATGACAAATTGCAGGCATCTACACATCCACAAAACTCATGGCACGATGATGAATTGAGGCAAGCACAAAAAGTCGCAAAGACCCCTGCTCTTTTAGAACTAGTGGCACAAAAAAAGTGTGCATATATTGAGAAAATGCAAGAGGACTTGGTTCATGAGTTATGTGCTCAACCAAAACACTTTTGGAAGAGACTTTCTTCATCTAGAAAGAAGCTACAACTCGAAGATCCAGACGGTTGGCAAGCATCTGCTTCTTATCTTTATATGAAAGGATCGGATAAATTGGAATTGCCACAAAAGGAACTAGAGTGCATCTGTATCATGGAAGATGAGGTGTTTGCTGGAATTCATGATCTAGCAAGAGGAAAAGCAGCTGATATAGATGGGTTTACAAAAGAGAACTATTTGCGGGCTGGTGGCAATGAATTGGTATCAAGAGTCACAGACATGTTTAATCAAGCACTGAGAGAAGGTTTCCCAAAGACATGGACAACTAGCCTTATCCATCCGATCCATAAAGCTGGAGATAAGCTTGAACCAAGCAACTATCGCACAATCATGGTAAGTCCAATCTTGGCTAAGCTCTTTGGTCTCATATTTGATAGGAGGCTAGTGTCATGGGCAGAAGAAAATGGGCAAAGAGCACGCAGTGTGCTGGTTTTAGGGGCGAGATCCACTCTGGATCATATTTTGACTATTAGAGCATTAATGGAGGAAGCTAAAGCACAGGGGAAGCCATTGTATTGCTATTTTGGTGATTTTGCTAAGGCATTTGATACAATTTCCCGACAGAAACTACTTGATAAGTTAACTCAAATTGGAGTTCCAAGCGATTGGGTGTTTGCTATTGGAAGGTTGTATGAACATGTGGAAGGAAGGGTCGTCACTCCTAATGGATTATCTGGCACAATTGTGAGCGATACTGGTGTTAAACAGGGTTGCCCACTATCACCAAACACTCTTTTGGTATGTATATTGATCGTTTTAGAGCATTTGATTGATCTTTGGGTGTAACTTTAGAAGTTGCACCACAAATTGATAATGCTTTTACTGTATGCGGATGATCTCCATCTATCTGCTCATAACGAGAAGGATCTTCAAGCACAGCTTGTTGCACTTGAATCTTTTTGTCTTGAATATGGGTTGACGGTCAATCATAGTAAAACCAAGGTTCTTGGATTTGGGACACGCAAACATATCGACATACATTACAATGGAGAGCTATGGAGCATGCTGCTTCCTACAAATATCTGGGATATGAGATTTGTGCCTGCTCACACCCTTGGTCGCCTGGTGTTAATCACCGCATTGCTACTGCTACAAAGGCCTTGTATGCAATGATCAATAAATGTAGGCATGCTAATATTCAATCCTGGAAGTTGCTTAAGCGACTCTTTGATGCGCTTGTTGTGCTAGTTGCCTTGTATGGGTCAGAGATTTGGGGAGCTTCAATTCCAAGGAAAAAATGGGTTGAACTAGAAGGCATACAAAAGCTCTTTCTTCAAACCTTTCTTGGGGTAAAGAAAAGCACTCCTTATGAGATAATGCTTATAGAAACTGGATCTGCCCCTCTAGAAATTGTGGCAGTTGAAAGAACAATTCGGTTTCTAGGGCGAACATGTTCTGAAGGAGAGCATAAACTTTTTCATTCTTTGTACAAGCCTCAAAAACATTGGGCGATGCTAATAAAACCAGTGGTATCGTGATGTTAGGAGATGGATCTTTCGGTTTGACATTTCATTGGATGTTGTTCGAGTATCAAGGGAGGCAAGTATTGCTAGATATGTGCAGAACACGGGAAAAGCAAAAGTGAGCTATTACTTTCGGGACTTCAACCCCCAGATGACACTTGGTCCTCGATTATGTCTATGGGATTCGGATGCCTAAATATCTTGTTCATGCTATTAAGAATGAGCTCACACAGGCTTATGATAGAAGTTGGGACGATGGGACGAAATTGGAAATGAAGGATAGACTTTGTACTTGTAAATTGGGTGAGGTGGAATCCGGAAGAACACGCATGGTTTTAGATGTCATAAGCACGATAAATATTCGAGCAAAATTCTCGCCCTTGAGATGGAATAGTTCAAATTTAGTGGAGTTCTTCAATGACATAGACCATTTGAAACAAGTTGGCAGGTTTATACATGAGTTACTTGATAGCGTCAAATAAAATGATTAAACATTGTACCGTTTTGGCTCTCGTGGACGTTAATATACACTTACTCACTTACTTATAAATCCTGCTTAGATATTTATAACGTGTTATCACTTTATACTCTAAGATTATAAGAAAAGTGGAAGACCCTCCTCATCCATAAAGATAAGGAAATTCTCCCATACAACCTTCATATCTAAAGGACTCACATTGTAGTGACTAAGAAGGAAATACAATCGTTGTTTAATCTCAAGTAATAAGCGGGAAGATGAACAAGAGCGAGCTCTGAAAATAGCATATTGATGTCACTCCAAACTTTCTATATAACCCAAGCCTGACAAAATGTTAACGTTGTCTATTTTGATCAAGAATGAGGTAACAACCCCAACACGTGAAACCACCAAAGTCCATATTGGCACTAATTGTGCACAAAGTACAAAGCAATCTTCAATTGTTTTTTGGCATAGGCCATACATAGTACAGAGCTAACTTTTAGTTTGAAACTATGTAGACGAACATTAACATAAACATTCTTCCAAATCACAATATATTTATGTTGAGTCACTTGAAGAGGTCATTTGAAACGATGCTCAATAAGAAGTCTTAAATGTGCTAGTTCGAACTAATGTGTTAGATTTGTTTAATTATTGCAGTAAAGAGAGTTACTACCATGAATCCGATTCAATGTCCCCTTGTTAGAGATAGCACCAATAGTAATCCTATTTCCAATTGTGTGAATTTTGCATTGCAACCACTCCCTCAAGGTCATATTGTTCATCATATTTGAATGCTTTAAATTTTGTCAAAATATTTAACTTTTGTGCCTATAGCATACAAACCAGTCTTCTACCGTAATCCTTCTAATTATACTCATGTGGCATATAATTCTAGAATGGAATTAGACCTCGATCTTGTTGATGCAAACCCCCTCCAAATTCATTTCAATTTTCTAAATTTAGGCTGATGACATGCCCCTGCTATGAATAGATACTTTTAACAATGATATTCAATTGAGAGAATCGCATAAACACTAAAACCAACTGAAAATAAAAGAACTCCCGATTTGATTGGCATAAAATAATGTCAAAGAAGTTGAATAAAAGGGGAGATTGTGGTCTATCATCGTGAGTGGCTTGTCTCTACATGAAGAAGGCCCGTTCTTGCAGAATTCAAAGAATATTTTGAAAAAGATACTGCTGGAAAAGGAACAACCTTCCCTTCATCCACCAGATTTTTGTTACAATGAGAAAAATAATTGCCTGCACACTAGAATGCTCCCCATTAAAAACTTAAATTAAAGTTTACTCATCAAAGAATAGAGATTGTTAGTTACTGTGACCTGACAAGAATTTATTTATTATTTGGATTAAGAAAACTCATCCTAGTGATAAATCCTCGTCAAGGAGCTTCTACATAGGTTTGGGTCGACTTGGGTAGCATAAGTTTTGAGATGGACAGAAAAAGAGATTCAAAATTGCCGAAGAGTCAAAGGACATGCCTGCAAGGGAAAAAAATCAGCCATTAATGATGATACCAGATTTCATTATCGGTCATTGGTCACTTTTATATGTGGTCCAATCCTTAACTAGAATATCTAGCATTATAACATGGGTTTTTTTTTGTGATTTTATTTTTTTTTTTTGGCATTTTTCTTTTCTTTTTTTTTTGAAGGCATCAGGACTTGCATCCACCCACATCTCCCACCCGATGGTAGCTAGTGGGTTTTGAATCCTGGTGGGGGTCACCCCAATTGGCATGGTTTTCATATGATTTCATGGGCATATTGCACGAGGCATACTAATCCATATATCTAGAGTGCACTCCACATTTTATTGTCTAAATTCCATATCATCAATGGTTTACCCCCTTTTATTTTTATTCCTCTTTTTCTTTTTAATAAGCCATACATGCAAGCATCGAAATGTTTCACTTTAGGGTTATTTTAGGGTTATCTGAAGCATTCTCTGTCTCAGGTATGTTGTTATGGTGCAACAGATTCGGCCAAGGTCCGTGGGTACCTCCACGCAGGGAAGTGTGGCCTGTGATGGGTCATGGACGCTGAAGATCATGGACTCTAGGCCGTGAACGAAAAATTTTTCACGCCAAAGGGCCGTGGAAATCCAAGTTTTGTGTGGGTTGAACAAAAGGGCTTTTTTTCTGAGGATTTTTTTTGTGATTTTATACGTTTTTTGGCATGGTTTTCATATGATTTCATGGGCGTATTGCACGAGGCATACTAATCCATATATCTAGAGTGCACTCCACATTTTATTGTCTAAATTCCATATCATCAATGGTTTACCCCCTTTTATTTTTATTCCTCTATTTCTTTTTAATAAGCCATACATGCAAGCATCGAAATGTTTCACTTTAGGGTTATTTTAGGGTTATCTGAAGCATTCTGTCTGGTTATCTTTGTTATGGTGCAACAGACTTCGGCCAAGGTCCGTGTGTACCTCCACGCAGTGGGGAAGTGTGGCATGTGATGGGTCGTGGGACGTGAAGATCATGGACTCTAGGCGTGGAAGGCCGTGAACGAAAAATTTTTCACGCCAAAGGGCCGTGGAAATCCAAGTTTTGTGTGGGTTGAACAAAATGGAAATCCAAGTTTTGCTCCCTCAATAATTTCTATAACAATAGAAGTATAGAGAGTTGTTTTGTCTCGCTGGTCAGAGTTGGGGCCCTGTTTTTTTGTGCAGATGTGCATGTAGGCTTGCCGGATATGTTGATGATTCTAATGAAGCTTGGTCGCTACCAAAGAAAGTACAGGTTCTTCCATGATTTCATTGAGCCGGTAAAGACCCAAAATGCACAGGTGATGTTTGAAGCAGATCAATGGTGTAACTCTGGAACTCTGGAACTCGGCATTTACAAAGCTCGTTACAGTAGAGTAGCAAAACAGAAACATGGCTTTCAGAATGAAACATTTGTTTTAGGGTTGTAAAAGATGAAGATCTTTGCTTAGTCTTTGAAGGCGGCTATCCATATACGGGCATGGCCTCGAAATCCGGAGACTTTGCCTCGAGCCTCAGCCTCAGAAATCCGGAGACGTTGGGGGCTTTGTGAGGGGCCTTATGCTATGCTACTGCAAATGACGATGTAGGAGCTGAAGCTATGTTTGCAAATCTTGGGCACTTTTCGATAAGATCAATCCAGATAGTAAAGTTTGAAACCTAATGGCTTGGAAATAAGAATGGGTTTATTGATAGTCCAGGTGCTTTGCTTCTATTTCTTGAATGTGCACATCTACGGTCATTCTTGACATTTCAATTTCTTTTGGAGATAGTGCACTAAACTTTTTTGGCTTTCCCACATGCGCCAACATGAGTAGAGTCTCTTGGGGACAAATTTTACGCTGCGGATATGCCAAATTTTGGATCAAAGTTGCGGTCTGACGGCGTTGTATGTGCACACCACTTGTATGTTTGACATTGTGTGCGGCTGGCTTGCTAATCTATGTAACCATATTTGTGAGTATATCCGACTTCTTCCATGAACTAAATTGCTGTTGTATATAAATGGGCATCCAAGGCTACATTTATTGCTGAATTTTGCCACCAATATAACTCCATGAATGTAATTTATCAATTAGTCCGTTGTATGCATTTGAAGTTTTAAATCCTTATTATCTGCATCTATTTTTCATATTCCTTGCTAGAAGAACTTGGAATGGCTTTGAAGTTCTTGCTACATATAGAGATTGGTTGTGTGACGTCCCCTACTGGGTATCACGATGACCGCACCGTATACAAACAGGAGTTCATCCCCGCACCAGCTCCACAACGTCTGAGGGCCCTCCACATATCACTGTGACCGCCTAGAGTCCACAGTGGGAAGAGTGAAGGGGTCATTTTACCCCGTCTCCCTCAGGGCCTACCTAGCTGCGGAAGCGTAAACATACACGTCAGTAACATAACATCATATATCCACCTCGAAGGGTGGCACATCAACATCTGGATAGACAAAGATCAGCACAATACAAAGGAAGTCCTACCCAAGGCTCGGACTCGGGGGATGGCCCGACAAGCTTGGGTCTCCGTGAGTTGGTCGAAGTGCAGAATCATAACAATGGATTGGGCTGGCATAAGAACATGGCTTGGGGTTGTCCACTCCATCCGCCCCTCATTGCACACTTTGCGTAGTAGGTTGAAAAGTGTTGGGACTCGATCAGCCCTGCCCGGCGATAGCCAAAGGGGCTATTCCCGGGTTACATCTCCCCGGCCCCGATGGGGCAGGTAGGGATTACTCCCTCCGAGATCTACATCGCGACCCGAGGGTGACTAGGGCCTTTGCCCTTATTGACTTAACCCTTTGGAAGGTGAACTCCACCCCACGGGTGTCGGGCCCATGCCTTACCCACTTTCGGTGGCAAGCCATTAGACCTAGTCACTCGATCCCGGTGGGCCTTACACACCGAGGAGGGATGGGTCAAGGGTTAGAACACGAACCTCATTCTAAGCCCGGTCTGCCCCTTCACCCACAACGGGTGGGGTTCTTGTACCACGGGCCAAAATCTAGTAATGCACTAAGAGGGAATAGCTAGGAGCATCATCTACTAAGCTTTAAGTCTCTACCCCCCTTCCCAATACAATGAGTTACAGAATACATCCGTTCGTCATATCAACATAAGTAAATAAGAACTAATCTAATTCATAGAGTTAGGTTCTTTAGTTAGAGTCAATCTCAGGATCTGCTTGGCTACTAAGGGTGATTTAATAGGCTAAACCTACTGGTTCGAAGGCTGGAACAAGGTTTAAGCTATTCAATCGACTAAATACCTGCTCCCTGGTTCACTCCTATCGATCCGAAGGCGTCCATGTCTCTGATTACGCCCGAGATGCGGTGGGAGGGATGATCGACAAGTGGGGCGCCTGGGGCAGATCGTGGGAGTTGGAATTGACTCCTCGGGCCTTGAAGTCAGACTTGGAAGGTCCGTGGGGCAAAAAAAGGGAATGTTAGGGTTTGATGCCTTATGTAGGCTATCAGTTAGGTTTAGGGTTTCCATGACCCTTGGTCTACCTTTAATGGGTTAAAGGTCTAAAGGTGTCCGTTGCACCATTGCAAGTTGCCCCCTAGGGCGTCCTTGCTTGGGTACACATCGGCGTACACGTCGACTGGACGGGCGTGTCGCGGCGTGTACGGCAGCTTGATAACGGTATCGTCTTGAGACCAGGTATATCGTCTTTGGAACATCACATTCTCCCCACCTTGAATTGATGCTGTCCGCAGCATCATGGTTCTCCCCACCTTGGGGTCTTCTTAACCTGCAATCAACCTCATGCATACCATATACTTATTATTATAGTTATACATTTAATAGGATTACCTCAAGGTAATATTTATAGAACATTATTATACTATTATCCAATCCAATGGTTATCACTTATGTCATTATAACAATAACTCCTAATTTCTCGGTTTATTATTATATATACAATTATTGCTCGAGGTACTCTTTATTCCTTGCAACACATTATAACAAAATTGTGTTGCAAGTCTTCATCAGATTCGACCTCCGGCCCTCCCGGGCTCTATTGGCTGCTGCAGTCAACACTACGTTAGTACCATTAATATTAAATAAAATTTTTGTTATATGGTGACCACCCCAGCTATCTACATGGATGCATGGCTAATCTCTCTCGGCGTAGGGAAGAGGGTGAATCTTCCATTATGGCCGAGGAGGCAGCTATATGCCTATATGCCACTCATGCCTACACCTTTAGTTGCCCGGTGGAGGATAGGTCCTTCGGGTATGGGGCGTGAAGGCCGATTCCTCCTATCAAAGCATATATGGGGCTAGAGGTGCTTTTCCTATCAATGCATTCCTCAATGACCTCCTTTCTCTCGAGGTCGCGTCTACTTCCGTGGGATGTAAGTAGACTTTCCAAGCGGCACCCGGCGGTCATGCCTACATTGACATTACACCGCGTCCTAGAGATTACCGTAGTAATCTCATCATCGGTTACAACGCATGCAACCCTTACCTCATAGGTTGCATCGTAGATTATACTTAACTAGGCAAAAATTTGTTAATCTACACAAATCGACATGCGGGCGATTTCTTGAGGAGATGACTTTGCCGTCCATTGCTCCATAAACTGTGGGTACTTGTTTTCCAGATCTCTTTAAGTACCCATGTCGGGTCTTCCACCGGCAAGTGTTTCCACTTGACCAAGTATTGGAGAAACTCCGATCTCCTTGTTTTCTTGAGTGCTTTATCAAGAATTAGCTCTGAAACTATTTCCAACTGCTCTTCTGTCATTTCCAACATCGTTGGAGTGTTTAGGACTTCATCGGGTTGGGAGTGTGCTTCTTGACAAACTCCGTGGAAGACTTTGTGGATCTTTAAGTGTCTTTGGCAAGTCTAACCTGTAGGATTGGTTACCCACTCTCTTGACTATTTTGAAGGGTCCAGCCCACCTTGGAGCAAGCTTCTTGCAATTCCTGATGCGGAGCTTCGCCTGCTTCACCTTGATCTTGAGCCATACATTGTCGCCAACTTCGAACTCCCTGACTGTTCGATGCTTGTCGGCGATGTTCTTTTGACGACTCCTTGCTGCTAGGAGATATCCCCGCACTTCTTCCACGAGCTGCTGCATGTCGCTCAACATTTGTTGGGAGACTTCCACTTTTGACACGGGATTGTGCCAAGTGTCTGGAGTTAGGCATTGGTAGCCGTAGTTGATCATGAAGGGCGACATTTGGGATGATTCATGCTTGGTGCTATTGTATGCAAACTCCACCAAGTGAATAAATTCCTCCCACATACCTTGCTTGTTCCAGACATAGTTTCGGAGCATGTCTTCCAATATTCTATTGACACGCTCCGTTTGCCCATCCGTCTGTGGATGATAGGCCGTGCTCATGGATAGCTTCATTCCAATCGTTGTGAAGAGATCCTGCCAGAAGGCATTGATGAACTTTGGATCTCGGTCGGAAATAATTTCCCTTGGCATGCCATGAAGTCCCGAAAATCTCTTTGGTGAAGAGCTTTTCGCGTGTCCATAGGCTGTGTCAGGTGGTCACGCAAAGGCACAAAATGGGCCATCCTCGACAACACATTCGACCACGACCATCAAGGCATCCTTACCTTTTCTTTGTTCTTGGCGGTCCTGTTATAAAGTCCATCTTTGGCGACTTCCCACTTGGCGTTTGGCACCGCTAATAGTTCCAATGCCCCCGGTATTGAAGTTGTTACGCCTTTGTTTGGCGGCATAGCCGACACTCCTTGATGTAGCGGGCTATGTGCTTCTTCATTCGACCAATAGTAGGCGCTTCGCACTTTGAAGTATGTCTGTCATGAATCTACGTGGCCAGCTATTGGGCTGTTGTGGGTGTCGTGGAGGATCAACTTCCTTACTCCCGATGATTGCAGCGCACAACTTGTTCTTCCGTTATAGGAGGTTACCTTCCTTCTTAAAATTTTTGGCGGTTTCTCTCTCCTTATCTGTTCTTGCTTCCTTGCACAAGCTTGCCCACTTCTTTGAAGTCTACGTGCGTTGGCAAGGTTTCTTCTATCTTTTCCGAAATCACCTGAAGGCGTCGAGATTGCGTTTGCGAGTGCACCACTGGTTGTCGATGGATGCCTTGAAAGCGCATCTGCTACCACATTAAGCTTCAGGGCTTGTAGACTATTTCAAAGTCGTACTCCTCGAGAAACTCCATCCACCTTGACTGCCTCGGTTGAGATGTGGTTTGCGTGAATACGTCTTGGAGGCTACGGTGATCGGTGTCCAGTGAAACTTCCTCCTAAGAGGTAATGCCTCCAAATTCTCAGCATACGACAGCTGCTAGCAACTCTTGGTCATGCGTCCGGTAGCGCGTTTCGGCGTCGTTCATTTTCCTTGAGTCGTGCGCTATTACCCGCTCTTCTTGCATGAACCGCACTGTGGCTATCTTGCTTAGCGTCAAAGTAGCCACTAACTTGTCCTTTTCGGGTGCGGGGGTTAAGGCGGGGCGGTTGTTAAAGCTTCCTTTAACAATTCAAATCTTTGCACAGGCTTTCTTGAGCCAATGGTCTGCCCAATTTTTCACTTTCTGCGCCTTTGTCCAGAATGCATTAGATTGGGGCTGCTATCTTGGCGAAGTTCTTCCGAACTACGTAATACCTGCTAGGCCAAGGGGAAACTTCTGACCTCATGGGCGTTCTTTGGTGCCGACCATTGGATTCTTGCTTCAATCTTGGCGGGGATCGCCGAGATTCCTTCTGTGAGATGACATGGCCAGGTACTCTACCTTCTCACATTTGGAAGTGGGCCCGCCGACAATTTGGTATACAAGCGATGCCTCCTTAACTTCTCGAGCCCTTTCTACGTGTTGTGCATGCTCTTCAATGGATTCTTGTACACGAATGTCGTCGAAGAATACTATCACAAAGGTGTCCAAGTATTCTCTGAAGATGTCGTTCATGAGTCTCATGAACGTAGCTGGGGCGTTGGATAGCCCAAATGGCATTACGGTGAATTCGTAATGCCCATATCTGGTCCTGAAAGCCGTTTTGTGGATGTCCTCTTCTTTTATTCTGATCTGGTGATAACCTGACCTTAGGTCGTGATCTTGGAGAAGACCTTTGCCCCATGGAGCTGATCCATCAAGTCGATTACGTTGGGGAGTGCGTACTTGTTCTTGATGGTGTGCTTTGTTCAATTGTCATAATCTATGCACATCCTCAAGCTTCCATCCTTCTTCTTGACAAAGAGGATGGGTGCCCCAAATGGTGAGACACTAGGCTGATGAAGCTCTAGATCGGGCAATTCTTGTAGTACTTCTTTAGCTCAGGGAGTTCATGTGGTCATTCTATATGGGGCCTTGCTCGTCGCCTTTGGTCCCCTGGTTCAAGTGCTATCTCACACTTACCTCCATAAGGAGGAAGCTTCGATCTCATCCGAAAGAGATCGTGGAACTCCGTGATCAAGTTGGCGATTGGCTTGGGCAACTTGTCGAGCACCTTGTCTTCTTTGCTTCCTTCCGACTCGGGTTCCTCAATCTCGAGTTTGAAGATGTCGCCTTTATAGATTTGAGCAACTTCTTAACGGACATACATTGCATGATGGGGTAACTTCCCTTACTGTGATCTCAATGGCTTTGCTGGGCTTCGGGCATTGGGAAGGTCACCTTCCGCTTCCCACAATCAATGATGGCCCCTCGGGCTGGTCCAAGGTACTCCATTCCAACGATCAAGTCAGCATTTTGCGCAATGCCCATTACCTGCCCCATCCGGATATTAATCCCCGGCAAGTCAATGTAAGTTGATTCTCTTCCGGTATGTCTTATTGCCCGCTTGCCAAGATTACGGGCCTTGGTTTGGACTTTAGGGGTTTCAATTTCAACATTTCAACCATCCTAGGGATGCGGGTTATGGCTACTTCGAGTCTATCAAGACTATGAAGGACTTGGCCTTTGCCTTCCCACTGTGGTGATTACCTTATCTCGGGTCTCGCACATTCACTCGTATCTATCGCGGCGAAGATGTGGCACTCACCCCCAGATATGTCGGCGTGCCTCACCCTCCTCCTCGTCGGCCCGAGTGTCCCATCTGGATGCGCTGGTGCTGAGCTCATAACAAATGGGCAGTTTCTTGTTCCGTTCGCCCGGCCGGAAACATCTAAAAGCGAGCTGCTTCTCCATGCATTCATGCTTTTTCTCCTTGGGCATCGCTGTAAGAAGGACCGTACCGCTTTTCAGTAATTGGAACCTTCTGTTTTGTCCTTGAAGGACACACTTTCTTTCTTTCTGTTTCCCGATTTGTTATTGTGGGGACTTTCTTTGGGCTTGGGCTGGCTGCCTAGGGATTGTAGCCCCTGTTGCTTTCCCTCTATCGATAGTAAGGCTGCCTCGTGCCTTTTCCCGGTCCGGATCCTGCAAACTAATTGCTTTGGATTCGCTGCGACATTGTTTTGCGGGGTCTATTGCCCTTACGAGCTTCGAATTTCCCTCGTTCGGTCCTTATGTAGCTTTCCGCTGGCAGTGTTTCACAAGCTTTCGGCTTAGGCACATAGGTCTTAGTCATGAATTCTTCCGGTGTGCCACGCTTGCCGTCTTGCTCTCTTTAATCTGTGGCTGGCATCGCATTGAACTTATTGTTCAGGAACATGATGGTTTGAAAGCTTTTGAGAACTTCTTAAATCGGCGTATGTCTCTGCTCAATCCGGGCCTTAGCGCGGCCTTCCACCCAGTCGCGATGCGGCCCCTTCGGTTGTTGTTGCCACCACCGCTTGTCTTATCCTTCATTCCGTAGGGCATTGCCATACTCGCCATTTCGTCGAGCCATGCCTCTGCCTCTAAACTGATCCAGCTCTCGCCTCGAGAACTGCTCCCGAGCCTCGGCTTTCCACACGCTGCCCAAAGGTTGGTCCACTCTTCCGTAGTCCAGGCCTTAGTGTCCTCTTCTCCGTCTGTTGTCTCTCACGTCCGGCTTTGTCAGCCTCTTTCGGATTAGAATCCAGAGAGGAACTTTGAGTCGGAGGTCTCCGCGCTAGGGGACCTCCTTCTCTTATTCCTCCCTCTTGTCTTTTTCCCGACTTTCGGTGTGTCGCTTAGGGTACCGATGATGTGGGCTGCTATTAGGGCCTTTATCCGGTCCAGCCTTGCTGTGACCTCTGCGGATCTCCTCTTGGGGTCAATGGACCATATCCTTCAAACAGGTTCCTTTGAAGGTGTTGCACATCGAGGGGTCTCTTAAGTCTCCTCGGCTCGCCTTCTGTTTTGCTCGATCGATTGTTCCCATCGTGATACACAATTGGTCATGGTTTGTACGGTTAGTTTTATTTGTTCTCTTGCATTATATGATGTTGGTATAGTAACAAAAATACATCAACAAAACATTTTAAGTGCGCAAAAGAAGTTATATTCATATTCATATAGATTTGAGCGACTTCTTAACGGACATACATCAGATGATGGGGGTAACTTCCTTTTCGTGATCTCAATGGCTTTGCCGAGTAGGGCATTGGGAAGGTCACCTTCCGCCCCACAATCAATGATGGCCCCTCGCTGGTCCAAGGTACTCCATTCCAACGACAAGTCGTGATTTGCCAATGCCCATTACCGCCCCTATCCGATATTATTAACTCGGCAAGTCAATGTAGAAGTTGATTCTCTTCCCAACAGATGTCTTATTGCCCCGCTTGCCAAGATTACGGCCTTGGTTTGGACTTTAGGTTTCAATTTCAACATTTCAAACCATCCTGGGGATGCGGGTTATGGCTACTTCCAGTCTATCAAGACTATGAAGGACTTGGCCTTTTTTGCCTTCCTACCGTGGGTGATTACCTTATACCGGGGTCCCGCCCGCTCGTATCTATAGCAACAAGATGTGGCACTCACCCGGGAATGTAATCAAGGCCTCACCGCTCCCTCTCGACGGAGTGTCCCATCCGCCCAATTCTCGCTAGTGCCGAGAGTCATGCAACAAATAAGGGGCCATTGCGTCAGGCCCGGCCGAAATATCTAAAAAGAGTCAGCCTTCCATGCATTCCCGCTTTTCTCCTTGGGCACGCGTAAGAAGGGACCGCATCGCTTTCGAGTAATTGAATCTTTCCCTGCTTGTCCTTGAAGGACACCCGCTTTCTTTCCCCATTGCTTTCCCCGGTTGTTATTGTATACTTTTGTCGGCTTGGGCTGGCTGCCCCTAGGACTATAGCCCTCGCTGTTTTCCTCTATCCCATAGTAAGGCTGCCTCGTGCGCTGCTCATGGTCCGGATCCTTGCAAACTAATTGCTTTGGATTCTGCTTCCGATAATCGCTTTAGGGTTCATTGCCCCACGAAGCCCTGATTTCCCTCGCTCAGCCCTTCTATGTAGCTTCCATCATGGTTTCGCCTCAAATTTTAGGCAATACAAGGGCCTTAGTCTCATGAATTCTCGTGTACTGCACTGGCTCTTGTAACCCCCGCTGCAATCAGGAACCGATCATATTCGACTCTGTGTCTCGAGGAACATAGGTTTTTGAAAGTTTTGAGAACTTTAAATTCCATGGTCAACAATCCAGGCCTTTTGGCATGTACCTTCCACTGTGACAAGGCAGCGGCCCCTCTGTGTTGGTTGTCACACCCCCGCCTTTGTCCTTATCCTTCATTCCGTGAGGGCATTGCCATATTTGGCCATTTCACGAGCCATGCCTCTGCCTCTAAATCCTGATCTGCTCACTGAACTGCCCCAGTTTCCGGGCTTACACGTTGCCCAAAGGCCGAGTCCACCTTCTTCCGTAGTCCAGGGCCAGCCGCCCGTCGCCATTGTCTCTACGGTCCGCGCCTGCCGGCCTCTTCTCGGGATTCAGAATCCGGAGATCGAGCTTGAGTCGGAAAGTCTCTCATTGCTAGGGGACCTCCTTTCTTATTCCTCCTCTTGTCTTTTCCCCGACTTTCGTGTGTCGCTAGGGTCTTTGGGCCGATGCTTGGGCCGCTAGTAGGGCCTTTATCCGTCCAGCTCGTCGGATTCTCTGGAAATCTCCTCTTTCGGGTCATCGGACCATATCCTTCAAACAGTTCCTTGAAGGTGTTGCCCGTCAGGGGTCTCTTCTGCCCTCGGCGGGCCTTCCGCTTTGCTCGATTGTTCGTTCCCCTATCCGCATACACAATTGGTCATGGTTGTACGGTTAGTTTTATTTGTTCTCTTGCATTATATGTGATGTTGGTATAGTTGTGGAAACAAAAATACATCAACAAAACATTTTAAGTGCAAAAAGAAGTTATATTCATATTATATAATATGTTGCTTCGGGGATCAAGATTCCCTAACTATTTGATATCGCCCGTAGGATGGGTTATCCTCTAGGAACTTCTTCACTTGGCCTTGCTCCCACCGAATGACCTAGGTTCCTAAGGACGTTGACTGAAGATCCCCTCGAAAAGCTCACCGCCAACTCTTCTACCCCGCGGCCGAGGTATAGGGCTTGGCCAGGCCTTCCCCGTCATCTGTACAAGGTATATGGCGGCCGTCAAAACATCGAAAGTGCTACTGCTCTCGCTGTGATGGCATACTGATTGTTGGGAATAGCCGAGCATGCCGCCAAAGCCCCAGAGTGCAATTAGCATTGATAATACCTTCCTGAGGGTGAATTTGCGGTGAATTACGCTATTATTCTTCCATCCATCAGCGGGGAAGGTAATATATCGCGAACGAACCCGACCACTGTTGCGTGTGATTCGTCCCTCGCCTCCAGATACGTACCGGGCATAGTCGCCGACTTCCACCGCAGTGAGCTCCCCATGTAGTCTCTCGACATTTGCTGAAGCTCTCTTAGGGTCGTAACTTCGCCTCTTTCGCTCCGGGAGGCGTTGTCAAGAACTTCTGCCGTTAAGATGTTCGGGAGGTCGCGGTATGGATCCCCATCCGCCATTCTGCCAGAGAAACGGAACTCTTCTCGTCTTCTGTGACGGTTTTGCGGCCTGGTACTTTATAATCGCACGATGTTCTTTGTAGGCTTGATATCGGGTCGACTCTCCGATGTAAGTGTCGGTTCCCTTACTACGGAGTGGAAGTCGAGGTTCCTCGGACGCATGAAGTCAGCCCGCAGTTCCATTCTCCACTTTCACGGTCGATACTCCTTTCCCACTCCCAGGGAGGTTTTGGATATCGCTAGGAGCAAAAAATTCTTCGCCCGACACGATGGGGGCTAGGCTTGCTCATGCCTAGCCCAAGGGTACACTGATCCTAAGAGTTTGCCGCTTCTTTTGAGTCTTGCCACTCTTATTGGCTTGCCATTGCTCTTCCGGGCTTCGGGTCGAGCAAAGGCGAGTCTTCATCCTCTTCTACGACTTCGCTGCCTTCTTCTTTTTCCTTCTTGCCTCTGTTCGTATTCGTAAGGAGTCATTTGTTGATACTTTGTGGCTAATGGGTCCACGTCCATGGGGAATGAGAGGTTTCTCCCATGGGGTTCCAGCTTGTGATGGGTAAGGAAGAATGGCTAAGGCAAAGGTTGAAAAGAGAAGTATTTGGTCCTTGTTGGCGTTAGGACCATTGGCGGCGTCATGGCGGGCCTTGTTTGTAGATACTTAGCAATGTTTGGAACATCGCCTTAAGGCTGCTTGAAGGACTGCCCTAGGAACAAAGTAGCCTATGCAAGGGGAGCTGCACTAGAGATGGCCCTACCTAGCTTGAAATTCGACAGGCTCTCTGCTAATAGGCTGGGGTTATGTTCAAGGTTGCTTTGACATCTATCTCCTTCCAGGAAGACACGGAGATTCATCGATGTCGACCGGGTAAAGACATGAGTTACCGGCTGGCACCATCTTCTGAAATCAGAGGTTGCCATGAGTTTAATGAGGAAGAGTAGCAACGGTTGCAAAAAGAGCCTGGTGGAGCTGGAAAATGGGCCAAGAGGGCAAGGTGAACAAATTTTGAGGGTGCTATGTGTAAAATAAGGGTCTATTTATAGAAAAAGGGAAACCCTATTTTTTGGGTGACTTGAAAAATTTTGGGGTGGGCAATTTTAGCCTATAATTGAGGTCAAAAAATGGGAGTTTGAAGACTTAATCTTAAGGGTTTGGGCATGATTTGGGTTACCTAAAGAAGCTAAACACAACAAAGTTGAAAGATCATTTGGACAAGTTCTCGTGAAGAAATGGGGAGGTCTCCTGACTTTCGCCAAAAAACTACACTTTAGTTTCTTGACCAGGGCGCCGTACGTGTGAGACATCAGTCCCATTTTGATCAAACGCGGTCCAATTCTAGGGTAAATTAAGGGTGTAAGGATGGCCGGACTCATCAATCGAGTAGAATTGACCCCTTATTTTTGGTCAATTTGGGAGTTTTAGACAAAGTTTGGACAAGGTCTGAAATTTAGCGCCTAAATTCAAAAACTAAAGTTTAGTTTCTTGACCAGCGACTGACTGCGGAGACATCATACCTTCGGGTCCGCAAATGTCCTCTTTCACTAAAATAAAGACTAAAACCTGCTAACCGGGTCGAATTACAAGTTAAGTTAATTAAAGTACCCAAAATTGTTTTGATATTGCAATTTTTTTTTTTTTTTTTTTTTTTGCTATTTACAAAATATTTAATGGTATGGTTGTCCCTTAACGCGGCTAGCAAGATACATGTCTTGCCTCATAAGGGTTACCCGCTTTTGCATGAGCGATTCTGAAAGCCGTTGAGTCTTCAAAATGTTGGACTATAAACTGCTCACCGGCTTTCTTGCGGTGCGGGGAGCATTTCATGTTGACCTCATGTCGGTCTTGAAACTCATTATTTCTCTAACTAGCCGAAGCAAAAGGGCGTGGAATTAGGAGGTCAGAAGCTTTAAAAGTGCCAAATCTCCCGTAGTGCTCTTTACTCGAGCTGCTTCCCGTGAGCTTCTTAAGGCGGGGCTTTTCGAGACCTTGGGCTTTGGTGGTGGGGGTCTTAGGGTCTGCCGCTTGGTTGGGTGTCCCCTTCGATGGTGGTCATGACCCTGCTCTCCGGTAGTAGGAGTTGTATGCCTCCCCCACTCCTTCCATATAGGCCTCGCTTCTGCATCTTTCGGTCAGACGTGAACGGGTTAGTTACATAGACTCCTTGAGAGGTCAAATGCTCCCGGTCCCACTTTGAGGGTGAGGCCTACTTGATCCTACCGCCCAGTCGGGTTGCCCCGCCAGCACCGCCTCGCCCCCGCCCGGGAGTTTGAAGAGTCTCCACCCCGACTGTGGATGTATCTCATCGAAGATTTTGAGGAGTTCGGGTGAGTTGATCAGGAGGCCGCCCTCAGAGATCACTTGACCTTAGGGGCTGGGCTTCTTCACCTTAACTCCTTGAGCCTTGGGCTCCCACCCATTTTACCTCTTCCGCCTCAAAGTGGCCTCCTCCCCTCTCTCCTCTTGTTCCTCCTTTCTCATGCTCACACTTCCCGCTGGAGCAAATGCAATGAGGTCTTCTTTCCGCTGCTTCCTGCTCGCTCGTCAGGCTCTTTTGCTGGCCCTTTGTCCTCCTTTCCCGTTGTGCTCCCTCCTCTTCTTCTTCGATTTCTGTTTTACGATCGAGTGGTCCTCTTTCTCCTCCCCGCTCTTGAATCTCCCGGCTTTATCTCCCCTCGTGAACTTCCTTTGTCTTTTCGTTCATGGAGGTTGGTGATGAATTTTCGCCTTTGATCCACCTTCGATTGAAACAATCAATCGATCAGATGTATCTTGCTCTTTTCTAGAATGCTCTCCTCGCTTGAAGACGAACGACCCCCTTTTCGCGAACTGTCCTTAAGCATCGCCGAATAAATTCGGCGCGCGGTAAGCCCGTGGTGGTTTCCGATGAGGTTTCATGGCCGCCTGCTTCAACCGCGCCATGTGGTTGACGGTTCGACATAATCGGATATCGAGCCAAAGATCGGCCTTTAGGGAAGCCGGGGAGCTAATTTCTAAACGGAACGCAAATGAGGGGGTCTACTTCTATTTATAGCTTCTGGCAAATTTTAGGTCAAAATTCAAGTTGCTCTATTTAACACGCTTAAGGCACCTATTTAATTAAAACTTACGCTTATTTCAGACTTTTTCAGTTATCGGTCTCACGGTGGCACCACAAAAACAAAGTTTAGTTTTAGACCAGGCGCCGAAGCTGTGAATCTTATATTTTAAGTAATTTATGAAATTTAAACATGCCATTCTAACTAATTTTACCTTTGAGCTAGCCTACCATATTACTTTTCTCAAACCATCAAGTTTAATGTATTTATCTTCGATGTCCGATTGTAGCGCCCTGCCAAAAACCAAAGTGTAGTTCTTTGACCAGCGCGAAATGCGGAGACATCCTGCTGCAGGAGGTTTTGGCTCATTCTTTTAGTCTTATTAAGTTCCAATTCACCTTAACCTGCTACTAGCTTAGCATAACTACAAAAATGAGAAAAAATTTCACTTTCGAGGCTTGAAGATCCCATCGGGTTAGTTTTACCGAGCATGGTCGGCTTTGCTCTTGCTCTTGCTCTGATACCATTGTGACGCCCCCTACTCAGATAATGATGACCGTGATCAGATAATAAACAGGAGTTCATCCCCGGGCACTGGGGCCTCCATTAATCATACAAGGCTCTCCACATATCAATCGGACCGCCCAGGAGTCCATGGAAGAGTGGAAGGGTCATTTTACCCCTGCCCTCCGTGGCCTAATGAAGGCGGGAAGCGAACATACACGCCAAGAATATAACATCATATATCCATTTCGGCAGTGGTACATCAACATCGGTGATAGACAAAGACAACATAATACAGGAAGTCCTACCTAAGGCTCGGGACTCAGTGGGGATAAATCGGTGTTTGGTCTCAAGAGTTCTTTAAAAAGGCGCATGTAATCATAACAATGGATTGGCTATATAAGAATGCGGCTTGGGGTTGTCCACTCCATCATCCGCATTACTTTGCGTATAGGTTGAAAAAGGTTGGACTGGGATCAGAATTACCGGGCGATAGCCAAAGGGGCTATTCGTTACATCTCTAGCCCCATGGGGCAGGTGTAGGGGATTACCTTCCAGATCTACATGCTGACTCCTGTGACTAGGAGGGCCACCCATTCCTTTATCTCGGACTTAACTCCATCGAAGGTGAACTCCACCCCACGGGTAAGTCGAGAGCCCATGCCTTTACCTACACTCGGTAAGCCATTGTGACCTAGTCACTGGATCCCTTTAGGCCTTACACACCAGAGGGATCGGCCGGCGTCAGAACACTAACCTCATTCTAGGCCGCCTCGGCCTCTTCACCCACAACCGTGTGGGCCCTTGTACACAGTCAAATCTAGTAATGCACTAAGAGGGACTAGCTAGGAGTTAATCATTCATTGCTTTCTTTAAGTCTCTACCCCTCCCAATGAGTCCATGTATCACATCCTGCTCATCATATCAACATAAGTAACAAAAACTAATCTAATTCATAGAGTTAGTCTTTAGTTGTGAGCCAACCCCGTGGATCCGCTTTGGCCACCAAGGATTTAATAGGCTAAACCCAATCGGTCTGAAGGCTGGAAACAAGGTTTGGCTATTCAATCGACCAAATACCCGCCTCCCTCGGTTCACTCCCTATCGATCCGAAGGCGCCCATGTCTCTGCTCGCTTTCTCGAGATGCGTTTGAGGATGATCTCGATGTTTGGGCGATAGGCATCGTGGAGCTTGGAATTGACTCCTCAAAGCATCTAATCGGAGTTTTCAAAGGTCCGGGGCTGTAAAAAGGAACAAGTAGCTCATTTTAAAAAGGGACAATGTGTTAGGGGTTTGATGCCTTATGTAGGCTATCATTAGGTTTTAGGGTTTCCATGATTCTTGGTCTACCTTTTA
>JAJEKV010000679.1:0-119142 GCA_021234155.1 Isoetes taiwanensis
CCTTTGGATCAACTGCTTCAATCCAGGCGGGATCGGGTACGAGGATTTCACTGCAGCGCGGGATCCACGCGGCCTGGGTGTTCCACCTTCTCAGTTTGCGAGTGGCGCCCGACAGCTTGGGCGTGCAGTGGTGCCTCTTCAGCTGCTCGGCCTCTCCTCCCAGGTGTTGTCACGGTGCTCTTTCGAGGGATCTGCTATACACCAAAATCTTCGTCAAGCAGCCACCTGCAAAGTGTCTAAGAACTCCACTGAAGATGTAGTTCATAGACTCATGTGAGCGGCGTTCGATAAGCGAGAAACGTCCCCGTAAACTCACTTATTGCCCTTATCGCGTTGAAGGCGGTTTTATGGATATCTTCTTCCTTTATCGGGGATATGATGATAGCGACCTTAAATCGTTTTGGAGAGACCTTTGCCTTGGAGCTGATTCATCAAGTCATCAAATCTGGGAGCGCATACTTGTTCTTGATGTGCTTATTCATGCTGTAGTCTGTGCACATCCTCAGCGCCATCAACTTCTTCTCCAGCCAAAGAATGGGCGCTCAAAATGGTGAGACACTAAGGTCTAATGAAGCCTAGATGGGTAACTCTTTACAGGCCCTTCTTTAGCTCGCGAGTAAACTCCGTCATTAATATGGAACACTTGTCAACCGTTTAAGGTCAGTGCCATCTCACTGGAAGCTCCTGTAAGGAGGTGCTTTCGATCACAAATGCAGGAAAGAGATCGTGAAATTCACACGTGATCAACTTAGCTATTTGCTTCGCGGCAACACTGAGCACTTGCTCTTCTTTGCTTTCTTTGACTCACGGCTCTTCAATCTGACTTGAAGATGTATGCTACTGCTCGCTCTTGATGCATAGTTTTAAGCTATGGGAACATACAACGCATGATAGGAACAACTCTTTACATGATCTCAATGATCTCTTGCCGTGGTACGTTGGAAGATCACCTTCAGCTTTCCACAATCAATAGCTGGCCCTAACGGGTCAGATACTCATTCCTATAATAATCGGTCATACTTGGCAATGCCCATTACCTCTGCCCCCCATCACGGATATTAATCCACAGCACGAAGTCGATGTCGAAGTTAATTCTCTTGCACCCTTGCGTCGCCTTCTTGCTCCACTTGCTAAGACAGGCCTTGGCCCGACTTTAGTGGTTTCAACTTCAACATTTCAACATTACGGGGGATGCAAAGTTATGGCTACTTCACACCCGGTCTATTAGGACTATGAAGGACTTGGCCTTGGCCTTCCCTCTTTTGTGGAAATTACCTTATCTTTGGCTCTCTACTTGCTTTCTGTATCTATTGCGGCAAAGATATGGCACTCACCACAGATATAGTCGCGGCACCTGTATTGTCGTTGTCGAACCAGTGTCAATCTCCCAACTCATGTGGCTTTGCACTCATAGCGTAGAGCGATTCATTTGTCAACTTTGTTGGAAGCACCTGACAAAAGCGCTTTTCTATATGCCTCCTGGGCCTCTTTCCAAAAACGAGAATGCGTACTTTGAGATGATTTGACCCCTCACCTTGTTGTCCTTAAGGGACACACAAATGCTTCTCCTGCACTTTGGTTGCCACCATATGGGGGCTCTAGCTGGGCTGGTGGCTCCCAGGGCTATAACTCCATGTTGCCTTTATCATTCGAGGCCCCACGGATTCCTTCTGTAAAAGCTTGTGCCTTGCACTCTGTACGATACTGTCTTAGGGTTTATTGCCCTTACAGCTTACGGATCTCATCATTCGACCTCGATGGCAGCTCTCTCTTGCATGCTTTTCACCCAACACAGCACACTCTGACCTTAGCCTCATGAATTCCTACGTATTTACGGACTGATTTATTTGCCTTCTTTGCCAATCGTAGAAGCTAGCGCTGCATCATCTTTGGACTTATGCTCTCTGGGACGTGAGTGGCGCTTGAAGGCTTTGAAGCTTCCACGAACTGCAAGCATCCTGCTCAAGCCATAGGCCTTTTGCGTGCCTTCCACCAAATGCATCTTGCACCCTTGAGTTGAAATTTGCCACCACCTTTATCCTTGTCCTTCATACCATAAGCGTTGCCATATTCACTCATTTCGAGCCAAGCCTGCTGCCTCCATGCACGACGCTGTTCTGCTTTGAAATTTTCCGGAAACTTCTGGCCTTCCATAGCCACGTTTCCCAATCACGAGAATCTACCTTCTTACGGTAGTGGGAGGCTCTGTGTCCCTTTGTAAGTCCATCCTTGTGGTATCCCTACGCCTTCCATGCGGTGACCCTCATCTTCCATCTCTCTGATCACGGGCACGCTCTTCCTCTTCCTCGGGTCAGTCACGGTCCCGGAGAAGCGGGTGGAGGTTAGAGGCTGGGGACCTCCTTCTCTGCTCCCTCCTCTTGTCCCTTCACATTTCCGGTGATGCTTGTGTGGCAGGCGGGTGCCCTTGAACCCACTCCACAGCATGCGGCCCGGCCAAAGCCTTTATCTGCTCAAGGTCGAGTCCTCATCGTTGATATTTCCTCTTAAGGGTCCATGGGTCCAAATTCCTCCATACGGGTTCCTTGCCGGTGGCTGAGGCGGACTCTATTCTTCCATATGGTCCTCGGCATTGTAATTCCACTGAACTGGGCCTCTAGGCTGCCTCTGAGTAATTCCAACTGGCTATATGGTTAGTTTTACTTGTTCTCTCTTGCATTTTTATGTTTGTTGGTATAGTTGGGGAACAAAATGCATCGACAAAACATTTAAAGTGCAAAGAAATTATTTATATTACCCATATAATATTTTTAGTACAAAATCTCGGGATCAAGTCTACTAATCTTGAAATCAGCCGTTAAGATCGTTGTCCTCAGGAACTTCTTTAACTTGGTGGTTTCCCTCAAGGCATCCCAGGGTTCACGAGGGCGTTGTTGTTGATCCACTTTGCAAAGTGACACCAACTCTTCCACTCTGCGGTCGGTGTGAGCCACATGATTCTTGTAATCTTCCACAAGTGGTAGAGACGTAGTCGAGATGTCAAGTGCCATTCTCTCTTGACTGGGGACAGACATAGTCGACATTTTGCGCTATTCGAGCATACTGCCGAAACTGAGAGTGCAATAAGCATGACACTCCTTCTTCACCGGGGCTGAATTTGCGGTGTATCACGCTATTTCTCCCATCCGGCCCGGCCCGGCGGTAGTACCTCGGTGACACATCATTGTGTGTATTGAAAGATTCTCCCTTGCTTGGCCTCGGCTCTGTATGCGCCGGCGTATTCGCCGACCTCTACCTCCGGTCCGGTTCATTGATACGCAATTGTGGGTCGACTACTTTGATGTCGATTCACGCTCCTCTTGCGAGGTGGGTGTCGAGGAGCTTGGCATCAAGATGCTTGTGGTCTTGCCTAAGTCCCCATCCGTTCTGAATGGCGAGAACTCTTCTTGAGATATAGCAATTCTGGAGCCTCCATGGCACATCTTATGTTCGTGGTAAACTGGATGTTAATTCGACTCCCCCAGCGCCTTTGGGTGTAGCCGACGTCTCGACAAGCGGAAATACGAGACTCCCAGACGATAAGTAAATCTAAGTCGGACTACTTTAGTAGTTGGTCGTGGCGCTCGTCAGTCAGGAAGGTTAAGATTCAGCCATTTGAGGAGTAGATATACTCTCCATTGTTGATGATGATGAAATTTGAAGCACGTGCCTAGCCCAAGTGGTCAAACAACTCGAGAATTTTACCGGCCTCGCTCGAAGTTGGCCGGCTTTCTCTTCACCTTCTGCGGCGGGTTCTTCCTCACGAGTCGAGCTCATGTACTCTTGATGCGTCAGGCTCCTCTTCTTCTTCTCACTTCCTTCGCTCTTCTTGAGATGCTTTGTAAAATACGCACCTGCTTGGGCTGCTATAGGGTCCACCTCCATGGGAGGAATAGAGTTGCTTCCCCATTGGGTTTCCGGTAGTGAAAGGAAAATAGCTAAGGTAGGGTGTAGAATGCCAGATCTGCCGGTTGTCGAGGACCATGTAATCCTAGTAGCCTCATGCCTTGTTAGTTAAGTACTTGGCGTGTTGGGACATCACCCAAAGGCTGCTTGAAGGGATGGGCGGGGAACAAAATAGCCTATGCAGGGGAAATTTGGGCGGGGAGGTCCTACCCTAGCTTGGAACTCTGGTAAACTTGTCTATACTTGGGGTTGCATTCAAAGTGGCTTGGACATCCTATTTCTTTCCCAAAAGACTCGGAAGATGTCATTGACATCAACCTCAAAGCAGCATGGTCCCTTGCGCTATACCACCGTAGCCGCTGAGGTGACGGTGGCCATTGATCTAAGCGAAGAAGAGACTAGCAAACAGATGCGAGCGCCTCGGGGAGCTGGAAGATCGCCTAGCGATCGAGCAAACTTGTAGGGTGCTAAATGAGAAATGGGGGACCTATTTATAGAAAGGGAAAACCCTAATTTTTTGGATGACCTAAATTCTGCGGGGATTGGGCGATTACGATCTATTAAGGTGCAATTGAGACTTTGAAGACTACTTTTAGGGTTTGAGCATGCTAAACAACTAATGAACCTATTACCCAACATTTGGAGATCATTTGGATATGGCATAGTGAAGAAAATGCGGGGTCTCACCCACGTTGCGCCCGGCCCATAATGAAAAGTTCATTTTACCTTTGGCCATGACGTGTGAGACGTTAACTTCTAGATGGGTTAAGTTGTCTAATTTGGGTGATCTAAAGGTCTAATTCTCTTTTTGGACTGAAATCGAGTTAGTGAAATTGTTATATTTAGTCAATTTGGGCCGGTTTCGGGCATTTTGGGGGCATGGTCTCACGTTGCGCCCAGCCAGTAAAGTTCATTTACATCTGGCGGCAATGTGAGACTATCGTCTCAATTTGCTCAAAGTCCATTTAACTTCAAAAAAAGCTAGAATTCTATAATTTAACTTAATTAAGTTAGATTAGACACATTATTTACCAAAAATTCTTTATATTAACAAAAATTTACATTATTTACAAAATCTTAAAGGCGTTCTCCTTGATATGGCTATGGTACGCTGTCTTGCCTCATGGCGTGACTCTCTTGGCGAACTATGCGGTAGTGGTCTTCAAAGTCTTGCCTGGGTTTCTGCTCTGCTTGCCCTCCTTAGGCAATGACATTTCATCGGTCACCCTCCTTGTCAGTGTTGTACTCTGGATGACCTCCCGGACTAAGTATTTGGAGCGGTGCCGCGGGGGTCCGTCAGCCTTATTTGAGTGGGGTTCCTTGAGGCTACTCTGCACCTTCTGGGTCAGCTTCTTCCTGGCAGTGCTCTAGGAGCTTGGGCTTTAGTGGTGGCGGCTTTAGGGTACAGTTCTTTATCGGATGTCGCTTCCCTCTCGATAGTACATACCACCATTATACAATAAATGCGTTATATACTTCCCACTTCGCCATGAAGGCGTTGTATTCCTTCATCTTCTTTTATTAGACCTTTCTGAGATTACCATCGCCTCGGGTGTGGCCGGCGGGGCTTTGGCTCTATCACGTCGGGTAGAGATTTGGGGCTTCGATGCCGCCCAGTGCTCTGCTGGGGTGCTGCACTCACAATCGGGGTTTGAAGGCTTTGCCCTCTCGGTGTTAGAGGCCCGTGATGCTTAAGTCACGAATCGTCGATGGAGGGGCGGGGTCTGAAATCGCCCGCGATGGCTCGTTGATGACTAAACCCGCACAGCTCAACTCACGGCGGCCCCATTCTTTTGCCCGCCTTTATGCCCTTCGCCTTCCCCTTTTCTTGGCCATGTGCTCGGCTCCTCCTCTGCCTCTTTCTCTTTTCTTTCGGCGCTCTTTGGCTTCGTGCTTCTTAATAAGCAGCGAGTCCTCTTCTTGGTGGTCGAACATCATTGTCCCTCTCTCTTGACTCTTCAAAGCAGGCCCAAGCTGATTTGCTCCTCGATGGTTGGTGCCTCTGCTCTTCCACGTTCCACCGGCCGCCCCGATCTTGTTAAATCTTTCCTCCTCACCCTCCTCGGTGATTTCTTGAGGAATCACGGTGCATGATGTCCGTGCTCCTACTTTGGACCTCATTGTTCTCGTCGGAGTATGCATCTCCTCTTGCCGGGATCGCCCGCTTTGGTGTTCATTCAGAATACGCCTCCTCCCTCGATGAAGGCCCCATGCCCATTGAAAAGCGCTCTGATATTCTTTGTATCGGGCGGGATCGTGTATTTGGAAGATCGCTGGGCGAGGGCTTCTGGCGGTCTGCTTCTCCGGGCCATATTCGATGGTTCACCGATCCGGTATTTGCGCCAAGATCAGTATAGCGAGGCGATTTCTAAGGAAGGGAGCGGAAATGGGGGCCTAGAGTCTATTTATAGGCTGAGGTGATTTTAGGTCAAATTCAAACTACCTTTTTGGGTCTGAAACACCTAAAAAGCGACATGGTGGATTACGATGCTAAATTTATACTTTCTAAGCATGTTTTTAGAAATGTAACATACTAATTCTAGCTAATTCTAGCTTAAAATCTGAATTATCAAGTTATTTTTTGAAATTCTGCGACTTTTTAGTGTGTTTCAAATTAGATAACCACGTTAATGACGAAATGAGATTCTCATTATACGTCTGGCGGCGACGTGTGAATTTCATCTGAAGGTTTGGCTCTTTGTTTTAGTCTCTTTGTGTTTCCATTCATTTTAATTGTTACTAGCTTGGCATATACTACAAAATGAAGTGCCATTTTTGAGTTTGAGAATCCTATCAAGTTAGTCTCACGGGAGCATGGTGGGTGCTTTGCTCTTGGTCTCCAAGAACATTGCTTTCGATACCAGCATGGCGTCCTACTCGTGTCACGGTGCATTCACCGTGTATACAAGCGAGTTCATCCCCTACTAGCTCCACTCTTACGTCTGGGGCCCTCCACAATCAACGCGCACGTCGCAGTCCGGAGTGGGAAGAGTGAAGAGTCGACTACCGTCTCCCTCGGGGCCTACCTAGGCTGGAGCGTAAACGCCATGTCGGTATACATAATCACATATATCCACCTCTTGAAGGGTGGTGCATCTTCTGCATAGACAATGATCGGCATCATACATAGGGTCCTACCAGGCTCGAGACTCGGAAGGAATGGTAGCCCGGCTTGGGTCTCGGAGATTCATTATGGGGCAAATTCATGGCAATGGATTTGGTGGCATGAAGGCTATAGCATAGGGTTGTCCATTCCATCGCCCTCCTGTGCACACTTTGCGGTAAATTTGAAAAGTGTTGGGGACTTTGGCCTTGGGATGCATAGCCAAAAGGAGCTGTTCTTGCCTCCCCAGTTGGAGTGGGGCAGGTGGGGATCACTCCCTCCGAGGTCTACATCTTGGCTCAAGGTGACTAGAGGGCCCTTGCCCTTATCACGGTAGAACCCTTTGGAGGTGTACACCACTTCCGCGGGTGTCGGGCCCATGCACTTGGCACTCGGGTGGCCATTGAACCTAGTCTGTGGTCCACGGTGGGCCTTACACCCGGAGGGATCGTTTTCAGGAAATCGAGAACCACGAACCTCCTTCCTGGCGATCGGCCCCTTCACCCACAACCAGGTGTGGTTTCTTGTGCGCGAGGCCGAGATCTACAATGTGCTAGGGGCTAATCGGGAGCATCCTACCAGGCTTGAGGTCCTCCACCACCCCCTTCCAGTACAAGGGGTTCACGGATATACATCATCCACATACATCCACAGGAGAACTAAGGAGTGCAGGTCTAATGCCTGTCCTTGATTGGGAACCTTTGGTTAGAGTGGTATCTAGAGATAGATGTTGCTGAAGCGTTAATAGGCTAAACCCTCGTCTGATGAGCCCGGAGGGTTTAGACTATTAAATCGACTTCCTCTGATCCTTGAGTTGCTCCTCGGCGCAGGTTCATCTCTTTAATTGCTTTCGGTCAAGAACTAATGGTGCAATTCGCAGCAGGCGAAACCAGGGAGGCGGTTTTGGCTCTGGGGCAGCGTAAAATGGGCTCACAAACCCTAGGAGCGAAAATGGGCCCAAGTTAGGGTTTCCTCCTCCCTAAATAGACAGGGTTAGGCTAGGTTTCCAATTTATCCCTTTAGGCATGTGGGATAATTGGAATGGGCCTGCAGCACAATGGCTAGGTGGCAAAATGTGCCCACATGGAAGGTATGCATAATAAATGTGCACATTGGTAAATGTGCATGGCTGACAGAATGCACATATCCACACCAGAATTTGCCCCTGGGGCTTCTTACTTTACAGCTACTGCGTCGTACCGTCGGTCGGGGTATGCGCGTAACCGAGCGAGCTCTGACCTCACGATCACAGGACCGTACTCATCTTCCGGAAAATCACCATATGTTCCCAAAAGCATCCAAACTCGCCACGCTTGATCTTACTTCATGTCTTCACATCAAGGCCATTAAATTTTTTACTTATGTTGTATGGAAGGCTTTAATCCCCATAGAAAATTCTTTTCCTGGTAATTGTTGCCTCATCGTGGAGCACCTGCAGCAATGGGCTTCTCCCGGACAGATGCACCATTGACTTACTTTATCTCAGACCTGTTTTTACCATATAATATGTAAAAAGATACATCCCCTCATGCTTTATCTACACATGAGTCACCACCACTTATATAACACAGAGAGCATACACCCCTCAGCCCGATGCAAAAAGAAAGTGCAAAACAATCTTTAAATGCCATTTGGTTTTATGTACATTCCTCGCTAAGTTTTGTAACTTTAAATATTTTTATGTGATCGGGGTCTTGCCCGCATTGGCTCATGTTATTTTTGTTGTACCAATGCCATGTTTGAGAGCCTTGTTTGTGCTTTTCTCTAATGACGATATAGATTAATGACACAAGCTTGGAAGAAACCTTGATAGTTTTTGATCTTTTCAAACTTGTGGTGTTGTATCGCTGCATACTCTATTTCTTTTTTATTTAGTTTTCTAAAAAGAAGCAAAATTTGTTAAAAATAACTTTAGTAAATAGATCCTTAAAATGGAAATTTTATTTTAAAATATGTCGATTTTCTTCCTTTGACCCCCCATAATGGCAACCCACTTCTAAAAAATCGGGCATTTTAAATTTTGAGCTAAACTAGTATAATTTTATGTGGAAACTTCAGGGAATATTCTCGCTGAAGTAATCAAAGCCAGTGCATTTGCTGGGGTCACCTGTTTTAGGCCGATAAAGCGGAGAATATTCCAACGAGCATAAAATTTAGGGTAGAGTGGATGCCTGGATTAAACCATCGTATCGCCAAATTACCTCGAAATAGAAGCGATGCATGGATATAATTCCTGTCTTCGTAACGCCCGAGCATCAGAGTGATATCAAGCTTTTACCCATCGCCTTCGGGGTGTCGAGATGGAAATGTCTAAGTCGTATGTATTAGCATCACTGACCAAAAGGTCGTCCAAATTGTGGTTATCACCATGACTACGCACACTGACACAAAATATGCTGGCCTTGACTAAGACCGGTAGGAAACGATCCGACATCAGGAATAGAATTGTCGCGTCGCTGTCCGATGTGGAAGATTGCTAACGCTTTGTGCTGAGTGCTCAATAAATTCTTCCAATGCGTATATCATATGTGTGATAATAGCTCAACTTCAAAAGCTGTGATCGCCACATGCCGCCATCTCGTTTTGTACATCAAATCACATACCAATCGAGTGTATAGATGATAATCTCACCGAATCAGTCACAGATCCCATTCTTCGAGGGGATGTTCAAAATTGATGATGCATGTAACGCCAAAAAGGTGTTCTTCAAATGGCAAATTCTTGTTAAGTTATGTAATATCTAAAAGATGCTAAACCCATCAACGATCTGATCTCGGCGCTAGCGACGATAGAAGGGGAACTATAGATTTGCTTTGGCAGGTTCCATAATGCCTCCCGACATGAATTGGATCGCCCATTACAGATACAACGTAAAATTCATGTATTCTCCCTACCTCATATTACATCTACAAAGAATTCGACACTGCCAGTTTTATGAACAAGAAAGGCACCCCGACTTCACATCGCACCATCTTAAACAGCCTGAAGATGAAGCGGCCATGTAATCCTGTGGAAGCTAAATGATCAAAGCTGAGAAAACACCATGCCAACCATTAGGGCATGCACCATCCAAGAAACCCCAGCTACTCCCAGAATTCAGCCACAGGATTACTCTGAGGCCATATCTGGCAACAGAGGCATCCAGTCATGTTCTGTTTCAACTGAAAGAGGCAATGAGCAGAGATGTCCATCCAGCCTCATCGGTGAGCAACCCGCCAATGGCGAAACAGAAGTCGGTGCGCGAAGAAGTGAGTGCAGCATTGAGTCCCAAACAAATCCGCTGGTACCACTGACTGGAAAGATCCAGTTAAATCGAAACTGGCGGAGTGTGTCTAAAGCAAGCAACGGAAAGTACTCCACATGCCAGAGAAAGTACCCAACCACCATAACTCTCTATCATTGCTCATCAACGATGTTATTCTATGGATGGCTTGCGCCTGTAACCCCGCTGAATGTCTAAACTACCCCCGACAGTTTTCGATAACTTCAGTCAGACCCAGATGCGTTGCCTCATCTAGGAATGTCAATATGACTTTCTTTTAGCAATGTAATATACATGAAATAACCAGCCATCCAAAATGAGAGAAAACAAATCTGAATCTCGAATTATCAACAACAATTTCGTGAATCAAGCTACCGGCTTCGATTATAGCTCGAATGCAATACCTTTTAAAACCGCGATTATTTCGACAGTGGATCATCCGGCTGCCCCTATTTGATTTGAACTTGTTATACCACAAACTGAATACCTGCAAAAGGATCCTCTCTGATATGCCCAGATGCTTGGGTCATATGCTTCATATTTCGGCTCAAAGTAGAGTTCAGGACAAGTCCTTTGTGAAGTCATATAAGAGTACTTAGTAGGACAGGCATCACGATAGCACATCATTAGAGCCTTAATAGTCCTTGACATGAAGGAAGGATCTCAAATTTAATTGAGCCAACCTAAAAAGTAGTTGAAGTCTCACCCTTCAATGTGTTGTTGTTTGGCCTTGTGCAACTCCAAAGTGATGTATGCCAAAGAACGCGTGATTGAGCCTTAGCCCAAACCTTCACCCACTTGAAATTGTTCTCACCGCCGCCAGCCTACGTAGCTGATTCGCCATACATAAGTAGTTAAGGTTTCATACTGATGCGTTAGCGGAAACACGATAAAACTAGGGTAATGGAAAATGTCAAAGAGCTTTTTTTTGATGCAACTCAATGTAGGCTCGAATCTGCTAGGAAGAATGTGCCAAATATCTCTATCCATGGCACTTCCTGGGGTTCCCTGCACCAAACATCATATACAAATTAGAAAATAGAAAAGTTTACTTTTCAATAGATAGCTGGTGATTGTTCAAGATAGCCGAGACTTCGGAGGAATTTCTATTAGTTTGATAGGGGACATTTTATTCATGAAAATGGGCATGATAATTATTTGCTCCTAGGCTAATATTTAATCCAAACATGAGAATTCCATGAATGTCTTTCCATCAAACCCATGGGTCCCAAGCCCTGGGTATCTATCTTTAGAAAGCATGAACTGGACAAGGGTTAGAAGCTTGGGATATACAAGCGACATGGCTTTAATAAAGAAATGCTCTACATTTTTTCTGGGTAAGTTGAACATAAATGTCGAGTTGAAACATAGAAATATGATTTGATGGCCTTAATGCGAATGTAGGCATCTTTGCTGTGGCAAATTCAAATTTATTTGGAAGAATCCTTTTGAAAGCAGTAAAGACGAAGCATCATCCCTAATGTAAGCAAAAGAACTAAAGCATGTCCAGAGTAAATTAGGATCAAAATTTCCTAAAAAAAAGGTATATGGCTATAGAGGAGATTCATCGCATTATATGAATGCATAGATTGGGGTTCGATTGGACAAGAGAGAGGGATCGTGATACAAAAAGGACGAACCCATTGGACAAGAGAGGAACTAATCGGCGGGACCAACCCATTGCATCTTGGTATGCAATTTTGGTTTAATTTCTAATTTTAGTAATCGTTGATGCTGAAATTTCTAGATGGAATAACAAATTTAAGTGCCACTTGATTTTCTTCGAGATGGAGGTGTTATATGGAAATTGCAAAAGAAAGGCCTTTAGGCTTAGTAGGCTGAGGGTATTGCTAATAAATAATTGAATAAGATAAGATAATGACATAAGACTTGCCCAACAGCAGACTGACTTAGGGTGCTTTTCCCATGGGTTCGACACGGATTGGGACTGGATTGCCGTGCCGGTGGGGCTTGGGCAAAAAAATTGTGGACTTATTATTTTTAAAGTTAAAAAAACTGAACCAAAGGGAGGCCGGATCTTCATGGGATCATTGGCGTCCCGGATGCTAGCTAGAAAAAAAAAAATTCAAAAATGGATCTTCATGGGAACATGGCATCTCGGTATGCGGCCAAGAAAAATCTCAAGGTTTTGGGCCCATGGGAAAGCACCCTTAGTTAGAGAAACCTAGATGGGACCGGACAAGCGTGGCTAAACATTATGTCTTTGGGTAAGCGGCGGTTGGCGGTTCGGCGGTTCCCGGCGGCGCTAGAAAAAAAAAAAATTCAAAGTCCGGATCTTCATGGGAACATGGCATCACGTATGCACGGCGAAAAATCTCAAGGTTTTGGGCCCATGGGAAAGCACCCATAGTTAGAAAACCTAGATGGGACGGCTTAGCGTGGTGGCTAAACTTTATGTGGCGGCATGCTTCGCGGTTTTACCGGGCGAGGAAACACGCTCAGCCCGGGCTACCAGGCGCGTGAACCGCTAATTGCCTTGAAATTCCGGTGACCCGCGTGGGATTTTCCGGCGATGGCGTGGCGAATTTTGTTTTTAGTGCGTGGCGTGGCAATTTTCCCCCCCTTTCTCCGGCAAGGAGAATTACCGGCGGCTTTGGCGATGGAAAAACAAGCCGGATGCGGCCATGGTTTCTTACGTTTGATTTTTCCGGGGTTAACATTGGTAAAATGCCATTGTTCTTAGTGGTTTTTGTTTTTACGATGTTTTGGCGTCTTTTTTTGTTTTTGGGGAGGTTGGCTCCCGGACTTCAGCCATCAAGATTTTTGTCGATTTCTTGAAGATTTTTGGTGATTTTGGAGTCGAGGTTGCGGCATTTACATTGCATGCACGGGTTTACTTGGATTTTCATAATCTTTGGCGAGTTTCTTGTCGAGTCGCGGGGATTCTTTGTTGCATGGCTTTTTACTTGAAGCTTTGGCGATGGCGCTCGACGGATTTACTGAGGCGCCATTGTTTCTTCCTTGATTTTCGGGTTACGTGGTCGCGGGCGCCATTGTTCTTCTTTTTTTTTTTCTTTTGTGATATTTTGGCGTCTTTTTTTTGTTTTGTAGGTTCCGGGAGGCCTTCGGACTTGGGTGCATCAAGATTTGTGTCGATTTCTTGAAGATTTTGACGATTTTTGAGTCAGGGGTTGCGGCATTTCTTCGTTGCATGCAAGGTTTACTTGGATTTTTCATAATCTTTGGCGAAGTTTCGAGTCGGGAGTTGAGCGAGGATTTCTCATTTGCATGCGGAGTTTACTACCTGAGGTAATCTTTTTGTGTTGAAAAGCGAGTTGATTGCATAGTTTAAACTAAGAGTGTAATTTCTTGTTGCTGATTTGCGTAAATGATTTAATCAAGGTCGATCTTTCGCATTTTGTTTGTTGTTTGGTTGTAATTCGCTTCATCGATTCATTTGTGAGTATAGGTCCTTCATTTTGCTTTGGTAGATGACTCACTCTTGGATGACAATCGCACTTGAAGATTTTAAACCTGTGTGTCTTTGATAAGATAATTCGAAACCTAATCCCGCAATTTGTGAGAAAGTTTTATTAAAGATGTTGAGCGGTTTCCATGGTTTAGGCGGGTTTATTGAAAACCGAGATTCAACTAGGGTAAGTCCAAGGAATTTGTTGATTTGGATGAGCAGATGATAGAGGAAGTAGACAAGGGGTGGGAAGGAGGGGATCAAGTAAAACGAATAATTGGGCAAGGAAGAAATTGATGTTTGGCGAAGATTTGTCAAGGATGACATTAATGTTCCACGATTGACCGCGGGCCCAATTGAAGAAATGATGCTAGTCGGGTTTTACGCCCAAGTCGTAAAAAAAAGGATGGTTCTTTGTTTCTCGCCCAAGAGGTAATATTTTTATGTTTAATTGTTTAGTTTTTTTTATCGGTATTTATTTGATTGTTTGCTTTTGCGGTTTGAATTTGTTTGTTGAAGGTTAGGGAGGATTGTGCGCAAAAAGACAAGAATCAAAGATGGTCAGGCGGCTGATGCGAGTAGAAGGCTTCAATATCGCGAGATCCGTTGTTTGTTAGAGCTAGGCTTGCATTTGTTGCATCTCGAGAATCGTTCTAGGAAGGTCGGCATAGGGGTGAAGGGAAAAAGGCTCGGAGCAATTCCCTATAATTGTGAAAGGGATCTCCTTGCAGACATTGATTTCAAGTAGAGACTCCTCGAGGTGTTGAGACGTTTGTGTTTTATTTGTGCTTTAGATTTGCCATTAGGAGCCGGGTGAGCTTTATGAAGTGAAAGATGTTGACTTGACTTGAATCTGATGGTAGCTCGTAGTATGTCATGTATAATGAGAGGACTAGTAAAACATGGGGAACATCAGACGCCGGGCTATGATCCAAGCCATTTTTAGACCTGCCATTTGGAGCTTTGGGAGGATTTTTTGCTCACATACAAGCAATACATTCGCATCTTCCTCCTCCTAAAGAGAACGCTGCTCAAGGTCGTTATTTCTCCACCAAATTGCAAACTATAAACCAGGGTAAGTTTTTAGTTTATGTCCTTTCATTTTTATTTGTTTTTTAATTTTCTGCTTTTTTCTTGTTTCAAATCTTGGTTTAGTAGAGGTAGAGTTGGTGAGAAAGGTATATCGAAGTGGATAAAAGAAATGGGAGCATTTCTTGATGCCGATATCCGCAATAAAAGTGGTCGCGATGTCGACCGTTACGCTGCGATGTCAATGGCCGGGTTCCTCGAGAGATTGGGAAGTTAGTTATAGGGCATCGGAAGACGTAGTCGTGATGAAAAGCATGCACGTGTTTAATTTCTTTTGTTTTTTTTTTTTTATCGATTATTTACATTACTATTGCGGTATGATCAAGCAAGGATATTCAAGTGAACGCTGCCATGAGTGTGAATAGCAAGCCGTATAATGATGACGGCAGTTTGAGGTTATATTCGGATGTGCTTGCTGAAATGATGAAAAGGAAAGAAAACTCAATGCTTGGTTCGCATTCCTCCAAGTGCTTGGTTTCTCCAGATAATGCTTTCGGATATTCCCCGCCGGGTAAATTTAGTCTAGTATTTCTTTATTTTGAGTTTATTCAAGATGTATTTAGTTTATCTAGTGATCATTTAGGTCCTATTCATATTGCAGGTCCTATTCATGCTAGTTCATCTAGCAATCATGTGAGTAACTTGTCAAATGTCGCTGCCCTCCGCTCCGTAAATTTAGTTTAGTTTTCTTTAATTTGAGTTTATTGAAGTCATCTAGTTTATCTAGTGATCATGTCTCCCTTTCATATTAAAGTAATTGTTCATGCTAGTTCATCTAGCGATCATGTGAGTAACCTGTCAAATGTCGCTGTGCCTAATGCTCCAGGTAAATTTAGTTTAGTTTTTCTTTAATTTGAGTTTATTGAAGTTGTCATCTCAGTTTATCAGTGATCATGTCTCCCCTTCATATTGCAGGTGCTGTTCATGCTAGTTCATCTAGCGTTATCATGTGAGTAACCTTCGTCAAATGCCTTGTGCTTATACTGCTCAGTGTAAATTTAGTGTAGATTTTCTTTAATTTGAGTTTATTGAACATGTTAAATTGTTGCAGGTGCTATTCGTGGTAGTTCAGCTACTGATCATGTAAATACTGGTTTTGTTGAAGAAAAAGATATGCTTGACGTTGCTGAAGTGGAAAAGGAACCTGAGTACAAGGGTTTAAAGCATGATTTCATTAATTGGATAAAATAACGCAATTTTGAGAATTTTAAGCACACCTTATTTGCTCAAGCACGAATACTTTTACCTAGTTCTCGAGCCCAACAAACATGAGGTAATTAACATACACATATACATACAAATTATGTGTTATACTTGTACGTGTACATGATACTTGTAGAAGCCCAATAATGGCCCTACATTCTACACCAATAATTCACATCAATAATTTTCACTTCACTATAAAAACAGCTCGACTCGGGGGTAGAGATCATTCATCTCCCATGGCTTCCTCGATGCCTCGTCCCAGAAGCACATCCAATCTTTCAAGTGCTACTTGAGCTAAAAACATCCGAATGAATGCGCAAGAAATGGTGTTAATCTTGATCCATGGCTCCAATCTAAGGTCGATGGTCCTCGCTAGTGCCCGCAGGAAGCTCACTCGTGTTAAAGTCCACATTTATCGGGCTTCCCCGATCGAGATCTATGAGCTGAATAGCATCAACGAGCTTTGATGTTGATGATGAGTGAATCAATGTTATCAGTGATGACCATCAGATTCGTTTATGATATAATAATGGTATGAGAACCTACAAACTATGTAAGGATGTAATAGCACAATGAATATTGTTTGATGTATCATACCTAAGTGTAGTGTAGGGTTGTGCTCTTCGACTTCCACTATATCCGCAAGCTTTTCAATCACACTTGAATTACTAAAGCACAAAAACTTCTACCATCATGAATCCACAAAACATATCCATATTTAAAGATGTATTACAAACTTATATCCAAGAATAATTGGGGTAAAGTCTACCTCACTATAAAAATACGGGCTAAAGTTCATTCATCTCCCATGGATTTTTCCACGGGCTTCATCACAAAATGCTCAATGAGCCACTCCGATCTTGTTGGTTGCCTAGACAGCATCTTCTTCTTGATCCCGAAGAAAAGCTTTGGCCGAGATGGATGATCGAGATGGCTTGATGAGCTATGAGATATCGTGGATATCGATCTTGAAGATGAATGAATCACATGCTCAACATGTTATAGTGTAAGAGCTCTTGTGTTAAGATGAAAAATGCAAGACGAATGAATAATAAATAGTCTATTGTAGTGATGTTATGGATAATAAATAGTATATTGTGAAATGCTTTAATGTACCAGAAGACTCAAGTTTCATCTCCATCCTCGATGCCTCTTTAGCAAGCAATTCCTCAGAGTCGATTCCTCAGAAAGCAAAGACGTAATTTCAACCACACCGAATTACTCAAGCACACGCTTTTAAAAGCATACATATATCCATTCGAAAGATGTATTATACTTGTATTTATACAACGGGTCTTATACACGAGCAATAATGGCGCCAAAGTCTACCCCAATAATTCACCTCAATAATTCTACCTCACTATAAAAGCTTCTCACTTCGGGCTAAAGTTCATTCCTCTCCCATGGATTTTTTGCCTTCATCAATTCACCACATCGAGGCGCATCAAGTGCTCAATGAGCCACTGATCTTGTTGGTTGCCTAGACAGCATCTTCTTCTTGATCCCTACCGCGAAGAAAAGCTTTGGGCCGAGATTCGGTTCTCGCAAGATCAATTCGGTAATGATCCATCCGATTTGGCTTCCCGAGTTTAATGAGCTATGAGATATCGTGGATCACTACTACGCATCCTCAAGATGAATGAATCAACCTATTTAGCATTGTATAGTGTAAGAGCTCTTGTGTTGAGATGAAAACGCAGAGCGTAATGAATAATAACTAGTCTATTGTAACTTGCATGTTATGAATGATATAGTAATTATGTAAAAGAGCATTGCATACCTCAAGAGTTCTCATCATCGCCCTTAGCTTCTTTAGCCACTAATTCTGCAACCGAGCCCCCACACTACTAGGGATCACCATCGACAATGGCCTGGTCTCTACGGCCCAACCATAGTCTATTGTTTTCAAAGGTTGGTAGCGCATGGGTCATTAGGATTGGGTCTCCAATTCTTGCTCCAAAGAATCCCTATACCGTGATTGCATATGAGGTTCCCTTTTCTCGCAACAGGCTCAAACCAAGAGACAAACACCTCTTCAGAATGTGGGAGATTAGGGTCCTCTATTGGGTCCTTCTTCGCAAAAGCCAACCACGCCTGCGCTTATCATGTGGGTCCGATTAGCAAGAGCATTCCTTTCTTGACATCTTGGTAGGGGTCTAATATTTCAACCTGGTTCTTGGGTCTACCCGAGAAAGGCCCAACGTAATGAGATGCTTCAATGTGCTCATCCACAAACACTCTTTTCGGTTCTTCCAATGCACTTTGCCCGGTGCATCGGGCCAGAAATCTTGAATGACAGCTTTTCATCGGGCTGCACGCCCCCAAGCACTCGCAAAGAAGGTGGACCAAGAGTCAATAACTTCATTCATATATGTGTTGGACCATGACTTATCGCCAGCTCTAGAAATAGCTGCCCAAAGGCATCATGTACTTGGCAATAGAAGCTCTTAATGCACCTATATCTTTCAAGCTCCCATATGGTCAGTAGGACCTTAGGTGACCCTCTCTAATCATAGGTAAACCTTGGGCATCCTCCTTCCACATTCTCGATTCCCTTTCGTGGAGCCACTCCCTATGCCCCGGCCTCATCTTGTAGAACATTAGTGGCCATCCATCCTTCATGCAAAACTTGAAGAGTAGAGGTTCCAAGTGACCACATAAACGGTCCTTCTTATCGTGGATAAAACCTTTCACTAATTCCTTCCAATCAGAACCCTCACACAAGGTAAGGAGAAGGAGCCTTTGAACTACACCGCCTCAAGAGTTGCATAAGTCCGAATAGTCAATGCATCCTGATCTTCTCATTAGAGTAGAGTAGTTTCCAAATAGGGCATCTATGTCATCGGGTGTGTCCAACCATCATGAATCCCAAATGACTTGATCAAAGACACCTAACCAAACCAAGTATGACAAGTAAGAGAAAAGATATCTATTCTTATTCTCGACTGAAAGCAATTATCTAGTCGCAAGTAAAGCCTCCTAGGCAACTTGTTCGCTACCATGGGGCCTTTGATAGGAGGCATAAAATCATTTCTACCGCCATTCATCATTTTTGTCCTAAGGTTATCTGGTGTTTAAAATTGCCGCACCCCAACCGCTTTCGTGACGATCCAGATCTCTCAAATGGCCCCAATTATCCTCGTGATCTATTCTCCAAAGTTGTCTTCGTGGTATGATTCAAGGATCCCACATGAAAATTAGAATCATCGTGCCGAGGTCCAAGGAGAAGTGGCCCAAGGCACCTATACCATGGCCGCATGAGAGCACCTCAGAACACCGACCTTCACTGCTCACCCTCCATACGCATTTTGCTAGCTTTCTAGACGAGGGACCATGGTCTTATTCTCGATCCATCTTATCATGTATAATGGTTAAAGCGTGCTCAGAGATCTATGAGACAAAGCTCTCCAGACCGTAAGAAAGGCCCCCCGTGATGAAATCCGGGGCCGCCATATGTGATTTTCTCTCCATTGCAAGTACCCTTCTTTCATTTGGATCTCGGGTCTTAGCAAGCTTTTCCTTTATGACAATATGTGTGTTACACTTAGAAAATGCTATCCTCTTAGCTATTGCCACCTCCGAATGATTCTCTTTCCAAGGCATTTAAAGGACTAAGGAGAAATATGCTTGCCCATCATCTCAGAACGGTAATATCTACTTCTTGGTGTATATCCTTCTTAGTCAAGACCTAAGGTAGCCTCTTAACATTTTGTTCGCTACCCTCGCCGTAATTTTCGAGCGGTGTGGCATCGCTCGCTTTCATCTATGAACATAGATAGCAAAGATTGCCACCAAAGTATGAGACCTTGGCTTTTAGACCCAAGATTTCGCGGCTCGCCAATTCGCGGGTCGCCATTGAAGAGCTTCTTCCACTTGTAAAAGTGGAAATGGGTATGCCATAGGCTTTATGCCATGCTTTCACGCGACACCGCTTGTTATTCAACATCAGGTTGCTTAACTACACCATTTTCGTGAGCAAAGATCTAGCATGTTATATGCAAAGGTTGTGCGCTCCGAGGACTTCATGTTCCAGTAAAAGGTTCTCATGCAAGCTATCTCCTGGGATGTAAAATTTGCACAGCATCGTTTCATGCAGCAGAGTGATGACCTGAAGTCTAGAATAGCCTCAGCACTAGTTTTTCTTTCACATTTAGTCCAGGCCGGACGGTCCCGGGGTCTCCATTGACCATGCCAGAAGGTCTCTTTTTGGTGATGCCAATTTCGGGTCTAATAGAGTAAGGTTCATTCTCCACATCCTTCTCCTTCACCGCAACCACGAGAGTAGAAACTGGAATGTTATCAACGAGCACGAAGGCTATGGGCCATCTGACAAGGTCATGCAGTTGGGGCATTTCGCATGTGCTTGGCAACAAGATAGAGATCTTTTTTTTCGTGCATTGGAAATATGCTCATGATAGTAGCAGCTATCGAGCCTTCCCCTAACTTCACGCCGACACAAAGATGGTTTGATCGGAAAAACGATAACACCATAGGCATAAGCCATGTGGCAAAGATTCATGCATGAGTGTGCATGCCTTCTCAACTAACTCATCTCTAGAAAGCCCTTGCACATGATTCGCCTCCACATCGGGCTAACCCCTCATTGCCTCTCGGTCCCCGCCAGCTTTATGCTTTATCCGACCGGTGGGTGCAAGCTTCCTCCCTCTAACAAGTGGAGCAAAGCAATGTCCTTCTTGTACCACAACACAAAAGTCCCACATACTTTCACCCATTTTTTCTATTTCCATTTCGAATTGGTAGCGCAATTGTCCATCCAAAACATTCACAATTGAAACAACAACCATACCCTCCCGACAAACCGAATTGTGATGGCGCCAAATTGTGGACTCTTCCCTCCGCCACCTTTTTTTTCCCCAAAGAGATATAGCGGAATTACATCCGCCATCCCCGCAAAGAAGAGGTCGTGGAATATCGCGTCGCGATCCTCGTGAAGCAAAAAGCACCGCGGATCATAAAGTACTACGTAAAAATAACAACCGAGAAATTAAAAAATGTTCAGACTTTCGCCACCGCGATCTTATCGAAAGCATGGGCAAGAACGCCGGCCGCTTTTTGCAATCATTCAAACTAGTCGTTTAATAAGAACTCATGTGCAAATCACATTTGAGGTTAACAAGTGGTTTCAACTCATAGTTATCGATAGCCGGGAGTTCTTTGGTAAATAGCAAGTGTAGATGGTTGAAGGTATCGCGACCGCGATCTCGCCGAAAGCACAAAAGTTAAACGATTGACTTACGTATCAAAGCATTACTCATACCCACGTAATATGGTGGCGCCAACGCCTACTTGAAGCCAAAGACCCCGCCGGGGCCGCAGTTGTCATAAAAACAGTTGTTTTGTATCATCCTCATGGAGAAAGAAAGCATATACTTGAAAACACGCTTACATTGTATAATAAACACACCGTGAACGCATGTGTTTCTTTACAACATCTATTTTTACATAGTTGCACCAAAGTATGAGGAGGTATCTTATCAATCCATGCAATACATATTGATGTTAGTGTAGAGACTGGCGGGTTGTAGTTATAATTGAAATTCAAAGCAAAGATAAACTTTGAGTTCACTTCATCGAAAGTGATATGCATCGAATATGCCTTTTACCTCACCAAACCCTCAATTGGCGCATCTTTGAAGAATTCCAAATGTGCAGTATGAGTGCAAGCGGATTATGAGCGCCCTCGCCCGCCTTCAATGGATGCGGATTCCGCAAAGAAATCCTTGCCCGAACTTGGCCCAAATTTTAGGCGCAGCTCCAGCGTCTCAAGATCTTGCAAAACAATCAAATTTGAATTGGCTTTTCCGCTTTCACTTGAAATGTTTGTTATGGAATTCAAATTTTGCGCCATCGTCCGGTCCCAGAATCCAAATTTTATCTTTGGAGCATTTACTTACCGATAGTCCGCCATGTACCTTTAATGAATTGCCATTATGGCGAAAAGTTGAACGCTGGACGCCCAAGTCGATAAACACCTTTTGTACGGATTACTTGCTTTTGGGGCGGGTATATTCGCGACGACGATTTATGGTCGTAATAACCACCGGCCGGGCCGGTAATTAATACTCTGGGGTGCAATTGCCGCGCCAAGACGGGCGGCGCCATTATGGCAGGCACGATTTTTCAAGCACCATTATGATGGCTGGCATTTAAATTCACCGCACATTTCTATAAATTGAAACTCGAACCCTCAAAACAAATTTCAAGACCGCGATTTTTCAATACCGGCGCTTCGACTCGAGCTTTCGAGCCTCAAAAGACTGAATTTCAGACACACCACCACGATCCCATGGCACCAAAGGACTCCCTCGAGAGAAGGTAATTTCTAACATTTCAGTTTCAAAGAAGATCGGCCGCGATCTTGCCTACTAGAACTTCTATTGTTTTCATAAGTATATCGTTTCGCCAAGCAAGAAGCGCCGCCGGGTCTTGCGGGCTAGGTTTTGTAATGTCTTGATACGGTGCTCAACAAGATCGCGTCACGGGTCTTGTTGCGAGCATAGATTTTTTCTTCGCGATGTTCATGAGTAGTAGTGTAGTAGGTCACTAGGATCGCGACCGCTGGATGTTCGTGGAGGGAGTGGAATTGTTTTCTTTTTTTAGTCGCATAACAACATCGCGGCCGCTGATAGTGTGGAGTGCTATTTTAGTTGCTTGGAAGGATCGCGGTCGCTTTCTCTTCAAGTAGTTTATACATTTTCGCTCCACAACATTTTGCACCTATCTATCGCTCTCACCCATGTGCTTTTGTTTACAAAGACTTGCTTGTTTTTGAGGACCGGATGTCGAACCCATCCAGATTATAACCCCTTCCAATGAAAGGAAATGGTGTATTGAGATTGCACAAGCCATACCGCACATTAAAGGTGATCGCAGAAAGGACTGCGGCCTGCTCCTCGGACCGAAAGAAACCCGAGGACGCTGAGCAAGTTGGCATAGTGGTAGCAATGTGGGAAGGCACAAAGAACAATGTGCAAGATGCTATCATATGCAGCATTGAGGACACACAAGCATTGCAATTCCTCGAAAGTACATTTTGAAATGGCGCAATTATGATCCGTCCTTGATGACAACCAAAGAAAATGAACAAGCCACCACAGGGAAAAACGCCCCCACATCGCCTAAGGGTTATGGCTGGTTGTTGCCATCCTATGAATCTCTATCTTTGTCGTGAATAAAGGGAAACAGAGACATATTGGTAGGGTTCTCAAGATGCAAAAAATGGTTTGTCTACGACAAGAAGCCTCCAAGTTGTGCTTTGAAAGGCCGACGAGAAAAAATGCCCTCCGTGATGGACACCAATTGGCTAAGAGCCGCGGGCCAAGAAAAAGAGTGTGAAACCTATTGCTACTTTGGGAGAGACGCCAGACCAAAAAAGGTTGTTGAAGAACCAGAATCCACGATAAAACCCTCTAGGGTATTATTAACCCTACTCTTCCTCTTGCTTTGAAGGCTGTGATAGCACTACATCCGGTGGATTTATTCCAAAAAACTCCCTCCTTTCAAAATTAACCTTAGAAATCTCACACTGGCCGACGATAGCCCGCAGCCCAAGCCAGCTCTCAAACCCCCCTCCTCTAAACTAGCATTGACATGGCCCCACGCACCGCCATTCCAAATGAAGTTGAAGTTCAATCTGAAGAGGAACTAAGATGGCAGAGCAAACCACTCGTAAGCTTGAACAGCTCAAAAGGTTTTACCCCTTAGGGGTTAATTGGTTTACAAAGATTTCTATTTTTGATTGTGAACCTGCACCAACAAACTTGACACACGTAACGCGGTCAAATGACCATGTTCAAACTCGTTAAAAGCTTCAAGACATACCCCAGAGGTCCTCACACCGCCGACGCCGCGGCCGCTTGACCCTATTACTGTGTAACGATTTCATTATCTTTTGGACACTCGCTATGTAGATTTGACTTGATGGTTGTCTATCTTTTCAGAGGAGGGTGACATGGAGCAATCCGTAAGATTTGAAGGGCAAGAAATTTTATATTATTTCGGCAACCACAAGATTTGGCGCCGCAAAACTCCTTTGTTCTGGTGCGTCGGCCGCTTGGAGCAAAGAACTAGAATTTGCCAAAGTATATGCTAGAAGAAGATCGAGGGTGCTCAACGGAAATCTTGCTGCACAAGGAATATATAGAGTTGAGTATTCAATGCAACGGTAATTGCAAACACCCGGTACAGAGAGCCACCGATTGAAAAATCGCAACAACTTCGCCATCAAAGACAAGGCTTATGGCTGTCCTCCACAAGGACCTATAGGGACAGCTACAACTTCAGCTTGGAAGGTATTTATTTATTTTCTCGCCAACATCGCGGCCGCGATCTTGATGACCTTTGCTTTCGCAGGATTTCCATGAAATTGCAACGACCACCTTGAAAGTGCAGGAGCTTAAGGATGAAAAACAATTCATTTTATGGATGAGAAGGTTTTAAGAAGTTAATGGAAGTTGCCGGTCTCGTGGGTGAGTCGTAAACTCGCTGATCACCATGGTGAGTTTCCTGACAAGCCATCCAAAGATTTCTTTAACAAGACCTCGCCGGGGATGCTACGAGGTATGTCGAATCGCGAGAGATGTCACAAAATGCTTTCGATGAGATTATAGAAGGCAAGACGATTTAAAGGTGCGCAAAAGTTATAGCGGGAGATTTGATTGCAAACAACGGGCAACCGACATCGAACCCTCACTTTTATGAGGCTAAATTTTATCTTATGCCACAAATTTGTGCAGAAGGATTTCGATAGTCGGGAGGAATTGCTTCGTGCTTTTCCCCGATTTGAATGAACAGAGAATACCGGATATATCGATACCGATACAGAAAGTAACGCGGAAGGCTAACTATAACAAGGATCATACACAAGGTAACCCACCGTAGCCTTTCCGAGCCAATCAGAATATTCTAAAGCCGTAAGAGGCTAGAAAAAGAAAGGAAAAGAAAAATATTGTCATAGCAAAGGATTTAAGGATGGCATCCCTACTTCCTCCCAAGTGTCGAGAATGCGACATTGATATTCATTGACATCCGAGGGATAAACAAGGTATGGGATTGCAAGAAATACACGATCTATTTACAAGGATAGCTACCATGACTAATGCCAAAATTTATCACTTGGTTATTATCATGCGCCGCTGAATTTGCCCAATTGCTTGTACAAATGTAAGCAAATTCAGGCGGTGGCTACCTATCTTTAGGTTCTTATGAAGAAATGGGATGGGAGAGCAAACGAAGGGTGAAAGAACATCAAGACTTTATTAGTCATATGTGCATTAACAGGAGTGATGTTCGGGTAGCACCTGCGGCAACCAGAGTCGAGCTTCGGCCTATCTCCACACGGCAAGGCTCCTAAGTCAACACCATTGCCTCCAATGCCGCTTAATTGTGTAATGAGGATGCCGATGAGAAGATAAAAAGAAATTTTCGACTCTTTTACGTGCAAACCAAGATTCAAATGGGCGGCAATGGAAGGAGATCTTGTATTGAAATGTCATTTGAAAACCTCGTGATGCCTACCATATTGTTGAACAAATGGTGCCAACCGATGGTTGCGCTCGATTTCTTTTTCTACTGACAGTTTTCGGTTGCTTTTATGCAAGGCAAAAAGAGCGTGGCCTTCAAAGTTCAGTAAAGTGTGTCGCTTTCCCGAGGGCGCTCTTTGGAAACGCTTTGAGAAAATGGCCAATCAAAGCACGGGGGTTTGAAGAAGAAGAGAAAGCAGAGAATGTTGAGCCCGATCCAGCTCGCCCAACATCAAGATCACCCAAAACACGATCTATCAAACCTGGATTCCATTTTGGAGAACCTCGATGCTAAGTCCTACTAAGAGAGAATGGCAAGAAACAAAGCGCTTTGCTTGAAGAGACGAAAAAAGGTATAGAAGCCCCGAGCCCACTTTTCAAAAATTGAGTGCACTTAATGAGAAGTTTGATGGGTACATGCCTTTCTTGACATGCTAACATAAGTTTCAATACGCGGGTGTAGAACACATGGAAACGTAACCACCAAAGACATGGAAGGCACTCAACAAAGACATGGTAACCAACAAAACATGGAAACCCGACGAAGATGAGGTTCGGGACACAAGAGCATCAGTACAAAGAAGAAGCGTAAGTTTCTCTCATCCACAGCAGACATTGCTAATGAATCTGGAGAAGGAACTTATAGGCGGAGCAAAGGCAAAGGACAGTGAAAATGGGAGCCCGATTCACATCTGCAGCACAAGATCGCGAAACGCCATGGGTGTTCGAGATTCCGAGGTCACGTGTTATTCAGAGATGGACACAACACAAGCTATGGAATTGGGTAGAGAGCATGTCAACCGCATGGCCAATGAAATGGGTGTGATACCCGATCAAGTATCCAAACACAATCAATAATAATGAATGTTGTATATTACTTCCTTCAATGGAAATTTTGGTTTCAGGAATATGTATTACCATATCTTTTGTCTTTAACCATAGCTTTTTACCATATGTTTAATGCTAAAAATAATCGCAATGATCCTCCTCAGAGCAATTATATGGCTTTAAATATCAATTTTTGTGATATGCTTGCTCCTCTGCACTTTATTTTAACACAATGCTCTCATATGGTCTTAATAAAAGGCTCATTATTTTGTCTCCTTTCAGTTGCTAAAACATCGCTGCTCTCAGCGATTCTTGCGATAAGTTTGTGCATTCCCTCCTACTACCTTCCCATCGGGCGATGGACCTTTGCATGAGTCGTGTAAAAATTATATTTCCGTAACATCGAATCATTTTAGAATTTTAAAAAAACGCCAACTTTTACTCGCTTGGTAGCAGCTTTTGTAATCAGATGGCTACCCGCTAACCTATTTCATGCTAAACGAGAATTCCAAATTTCTCTAATTAATGAAATCATGCTTTTTAGTTGATTATGACATGTTTGATAACTTTCTGAAATCGAATAAGCACCTTGAGAAGTACTTTCCGCCGACTATTGAAGTAAAAAATGTTGGTAAGTTTTGCTTTTTATTGTTTACTATTAATTGTTCAAATTTTGTTGTTTGATTTTGGTTTATTACTGTTGCAGGTGGCCACTCTTTTGTTGGCGCTACATTCAATAACTGTACTTTTCTTCAGGTTCCAGATTCCAATGTTTTAGTTCCATACTTGGACAAGGGAAAGGGTATTTTAAATCTGCCAAATTGATGAAGAGAAGTGATGAGCATCACTATCTTAGAAACTGTCTTAGAAACTTTCAGAGATTTGTCAAACAGGTTTACCTTTGAAAGTAATTTTGAAGGCTTTGTAATTTTGGATGCAGTGCATTGCAATTTTGTAATGTTGTATGCAATGCAATTTTCATAGATTCAATGAATGTAAAAAACAAGTTCAATGAAATTTCAAGTTCAATGAAATTATGAGTGATCATTATAATGACTGTAATGGTGTAATGATCTGTTTACTTGTAATGGCGGTGCTCTAAGCGGCGCCGCCAACAAACTTGAAACCCAAAAAATTACCAAAAATAAACAAAGCCTCAAAAATCGAGGAATTTCAAGGCACTAGCGGTTTACTATACGCGGCATGGCATAAAAATATTATCTTGTAACTTATGGACGTATGGTAAGGGGATCTGTGTGCTTATTTGTTTATGTATGCGCTTTTGATTCTTGGTTTGACCGGCTGCGAATTACTCAGGCAGGGTTTCTGAGGTTCGCACTGCAGCGTCTGGCCAGGCAAAGCGTACTGAGTTCGGGGTAGTTACGATGGAGCAAGGCCAAACTTCTAGCGCATTGTATGCTTGGCCTGCAGAAATCCGTGAAATCTCTCACCAAATCAACGAAATACTTCGTTGCAACAAACAGATTTGCTATTATAAGCAGTGTTTTGTTTTTAAATGTCTCCTAGATTCTATTTCAAAGTATCTGCAACTATGGTGGACTGGCGGCTTTGAAAAGCAAGCCGCAATGACTGGACAAGAGCTGCTTGGGGTTTTGAAGAAGGGCCTGCAACTCCTTCAACAATTTGCAGAGAGAGAATCTTCATACTCAAGTTTCGTGATCCTTGGCAGTGCTGGTCAGTTTTTTGACATTTTTGAAGATGTAAAAAGATATGCACAAATCATAAATAGAATTGTTGGTCCAGGTAACTCAAAGGAGTCGCTTATTCTCCAAGACAAAGTAGAATTAGATTTTAACATGCTGCAAAATGCCCTTAAATTGGCTCACGAACAAGACAAGGATGCACACTTACAGATCCTAAAGGATAACACTCGTTCCACTTGGTCGCCTTGGGGACCGAATACCAAGAAACGTCATCTTCTTCTTGGCTTGATCAAAATGTTGGAGAACAACTTTAATCCAGGTACACCTACTATTGCAATGAGTGATTTAAAAATACAGGAATTCCTGGGAAGGGGCATTTCTGGAAGTGTCAGCAAAGCACTTTGGTGCGGAAAGCCAGTAGCTATCAAAGAGTTTTTTTACCATGATGTTTTCGAATCTGAATGGCAACTATTTATGAAGCTAAAGACCACAAATTCCTGCCACATAGTACACGTACTAGGTCATTTGGAACTTAAACTTGTTATAGAGCTCATGGATATGGATCTGAGAAAACTCATAGAGAGGAAGAAAAAAAAAAACCTATCTGTTCCATTTTCAGGGGATGAGGCAATGGATATCGTGCTCCAAATCGCCAAAGGAATGAGGGATCTACATGGAATCGATGTGATTCACAGGGATATAAAGCCAGGTAATATCCTGGTAAAGGCTAGAGATGATGGAAGTTGGATTATCAAACTTGCTGATTTTGGTGTTTCCAAAGCAGATTTTAGAAGTGAAGCTCCTAATACAAACAATACAGGCACAAGGGTGTACATGGCCCCAGAGATGGTTACAGATAGCCAAAAATACACAAAAAAGGTAGATGTGTATAGTTTCGGAATCGTCTGTGCACAAGTCATTACAGGTTGTCCAGCTGATTCAGTTAAGATTCAGGAAGCTCTAAGGGAGGGCCGAATTCCTTCTTTTGCCCTAGCTATGATCCCTTTTATACTTAGTTGCCTAGAATTAGAGGCGCATAAACGCCCCAGCTTTGAAGAAATTTGTGATCATCTCTGGAATATCAAGGAGGCAAATTTAGTTCCACATGCCCAGGCTCACCCCAAACTCTTTCCAATGTTCAGTTATGCAGCTCTCAGCATTGCCACCAAAAATTTCAGCCACGCTGAGCTTCTTGGTGGAAGTTTTTACATAGGAACGCTGCCAAGTGATGGTTCTATTGTAGCTGTTAAAGTCATCCATGTAACAGAAGGTTATGATCAATTTGTAGAAGTATTGCACGTAATAAGACGTCTGAGGCACAAGAATTTAGTGGATTTGAGGGGTTGGTGTCATGAAGAAGACAAACTTTTTCTGGTATATGATTACATGCCATATGAGAGTTTGGATAAGCATCTGTTTTCAGCACACAAGTTATTGTTGTGGCCTGAGAGGTATAAGATAGTGAAGGGAGTGGCAGAAGGAATAGCGTTCTTACATGATGGATTGGCATTGGAGCAGAGAATAGTGCACGGAAACATTAAGGCTGCTAATGTGCTTCTAGAGAGGAACTTTATGGCGCGTTTAGGAGATTTTGGACTCACAAGACTCATGGAAAGCATTAGGACAGAAAAGACCATGACACTAGTAGACACCGTGGATTACCTTGCATCAGATATCTATAGCTTCGGCATTCTGCTGCTGGAAATAGCTTGTGGGAAATCTGTGCCATGCAAAAACTTTTTGTTGAAGTGGGTTTGGGAGGCTCAGGACAGGGATGAGTTGCTGGCGGTTGCTGATCCAAGGATAGATTTAGACTATGACTATGAGCCAGTTGAGATAAGAGTGGTTTTGTCATTGGGCTTGTTGTGCAGTCATCCTAATCCAGATTTGAGACCTACTATGAGAGAGTGCGTCCAGATTCTCAATTATGAAGCTAGCCTTCCAGATCTGCCGAATTCAAAACGAGCTATGTTTTTCCACACAAATTCTACATCCTCGTCTTCTTCTGGATCTACAGATGATGAAGTAGATTAAGATCTACCAGCAGAAAGTGATAAGAAAAAAAGGGGAATGTATTTCATTGTCTTTGGCTTGTACCTAATATATGAAGGGCGACCCCCTTCAGTTTTTGTATCGTGAGATAATTTCAACGGGACACCTTGTAAATGTCAGGTGGTTAACTTGAACACATGGCCAGGTCAACCCAACTGCGCAATTAGACCCTCAGAACATAATACTCTGATCCAGCTGCAGCAAATCTCCCCAGTTCAAATTCGACTTTCGCCCTGGGAATTCGAGCTCAACAAATTCGAAACAAGCACGTCCATTAGCAGGGTTAGAAACGCAAAGGTTAGACCCAAAAACAAATCGGCCATAGCTCTGCCAAAGAAAAAAAATATGCTGCAAGCCGATCATACAGCCGGCTATAGGCCCGTCCTGCAGCAATTTCGGGCAATTCCGATCTGCAGCGACCAATTTGACCTGCAAATTCCAACCTACAGCGACCAATTCCGACATGCAATGACTATGCCTTTTGATATTTGAAGGTACGATCTTCCAGTCCATCCTGCTTTTGTTTTTCTGCCACATCCTAAAGTCCTGTTCACATGGTGTAGAAATAGGTTATGGCTCACTTCCAGCGGAATCAGCACTGAGGCAAAATTTCGACACTAACTCAGTTTCGCAATATAGACCCTGCGAGGGCTGAAATTTTTGAAAGGGCTGAAAATTTTAGGCTCAGCAGCTGAACAGCGGCTTCTCAGCACCGCCGAAGTTGCTCCCCCATGTGAACCCTACATAAGTTCCCTTTGATTTCTTAAGCTCTCGTTTCCTTGTAATCTCTCACAGTATAACCACACTCTTTGATATTGCAAGCGAGCTTGCAAGTGAGAGTATACAACGATTCTGGAGGAAATCATGCACCTTCCTACATATAAAAGGTACAGTTCTAATAGCTTGCATGTTGCTGCATTAAAGTTCTGTGCTGCACGTATCCAATATACATATGTAATTGCTTGGCATTGCTTTCGTGAATATGCAGGTTCTATAAAATGAAGATCTATTGTAGACGATATGATTCTGGTGATAGTAAAAGGCAGATATGAAGCTAGGTAAGATGTTCCAAATAGACTCTACTACAGACAAAATTCCGTGTCCATGAAAACGAAATCCCCAAGCTTCTGGCCACTTCTTAAACATCAGAGATCACTTTCGTGAGGCTGGAAAGTGAGGGGGGAAACTGATCTAAAAGGTGCATTATGGACAAAAACCAAGGCTTCTGCTCTTGCTTTTCAGCAATGTATGTTGCGGAGCTCATGATATCAGAAAAACTCAATGGAAAATCCTGTAAGTGTTTGAAACAATGTGTATAATACCAATCCGTTCATGTTTCTCAATAAGACCGGACTGATTGTAAGAGGAACTTGCGTGTTGCATGTTCCTGTCATACCCCGGACTTGTACTTCCTTATAATATTTTCGGTAGCACTCCATTTTTTCAAAGCCAATGCCTTTGTATAAACAAGTTTACTCCAGAAGCAGTGCACGTATCGTGCTTGTAATTTTAGCTGCCACATTGCTATGCCCAATAGGGGTCACCTATGCCTACCAGATCAATACTATAGTCCAAGCGTTGGTCTTGAGAGTATACAATGATTCTGGAGGAAATCATGCACCTTCCTGCTTATAAAAGGTACAGTTCTAATAGCTTGCATGCTGCAAGCTATTAGAACTGAATGGGTCTGAGCTGAAACATCAATTAGTCGGCCTAGATGTAGGTATGTAATTTGGCATTCGATTTGTCAAATTGATTTTTTTTCCCAATGTCTGATATGGGTATGAATTAGGTGGGCGAAGAGTATGGAATGGAAAGGGATTCATTGTAAAACCTTTCAAAACATATCATGTAATACCTAGCCAGGTATTATAAGTCTATTATAGCTGATGTTTAAAGCTTATGGACGATAACAATACAAAAGCAATACAGGGATACATTATTTATTCAGTGAAGCAAAAGTTGAAACCTGAAGATATTGGACTTTCTGCAAATGAAATCAAGGAGCTTAAATTCGAGGGAGTAGAGGAATGATGTATGAGACGAAGCATTCTTCATCACCGCCATCATGGACCTTTAATGGCTGCCTTCCGACTGTTTGGTACGTGGGCTCAAAGTTTTGTTTTCAATGGCACTGATCTTTTTAATCTGAATCAATTTCTATGCGAATGGTGGAAATTTAATGGATGCCTATGAATATTTAGGAATATGCCTAGGAGGAACATTGTGTCCTGGAATTCTATAACTGCAGCATATGCTCAACATGGCTATGGGGAGAAGGCAATTCAAATGTATCACAGGTTGAATATGGAAGGAATAATGCCAACTGACGTGACATTTCTGAGTCTTTTATTTGCATGCAACAATGCTTGCATGGTGGATGAGGGCAATCAATGGCTAATATCAACGTAAGGATGGTTGTGTTGAGCAAACTTTGGAGCATCATAACTGCATTGTTGACCTCCTAGGGCGGACAGGAGAGTTGGATGTGGCCGAAGCTTTGATTAATAGCATACCATTTGGGGCTAATTCAACCTCTTGGAAAGCCTTGCTTGGTTCTTGTCTAATATTTGGTTGACATAGCAAGAGGAAAGCATGTTGCAATACAGGTGGTCAATTTGGATCCAGAACATCCAGCAGCCTATGTGTTGCTGTCAAACATGTGTGCTCTATAGATGAGGACAGGCAACTGTTAGTGAATTACTGATCTGGAGTGCTGTGTTTATATTGATACATCTGAAGTAATTGTTGGGGAGTATCCAAAGGAGGATGCTGCTCCTAGCTGATAAAGAACATTGGATTTTCCTAGACCCTAAGGTTCTCTTAAAGATGTTTCCTTTCCTTATTAGGTAAGGGGCCAGGAAAAAGAAAAAGCTTATGGTCTTTGGGGACATGCAGGGTATAAACTGCGTGGCAAGTAAGGGATCAATGGAAGGCACAAGTTTTTGAAAGGATGCCATAACGTGCCAAGACAGTTCCATTCAACATGTGCTTCTTGCTGGCAGTGTAACAGTCCCTGGACTTTGGGAACATACAGAGTAAGGGAACTGATGAACAAGAAACACGAGATGCCAGGACAATTACCAGATTTTAGGTCTGCTATCCATCCAAGTACATGCAGGGTGGATATCTATTCAAGTACCTGCAGGGAACTTTTTTGCCTTAGTGACAATAGGGTCTGTTGTGATCAGATTTGTTGGGCGTGTACAGAGGTAAGCCGTAATCTGTTTTAGTTTTGGTAAGATGAAACTTATGTTACTCAACTCATGTCGATGAAAGATTGCAATGTTATAAGATGCCAGAAAGCTTGAATAAACCCAGTATGGTGAATCTCCGTTACCATATTACCCTGGCATCCATGGACAATTATCAAGGCAGGTTTTGAGTTTTTGCTCGCTCAGGAGTACAGTATTTTGTATTCTATAAGCAGTGTATGCCATATAAAACAAGACCTGTAAGAATGTATTGATTACCATTTGAAACAGCAATTTGAGGCTGTCCACGTTGCAGCCAACTGGGTCTTATGTGCACGTGGATGTGTTTTTGATTGTTTGATTTCATCTAGGGCTAGGGAAATTCATCAAAATTCCAGGTTGGTTATGGTTGCAGTGAGATAACCATTTCGTTTCTTTTCCTTCTATTCGGTGACTGGTTATCTATCATTTGAAATCAACTTGAAGCAAGACAACTGGTACTTGGTGTTGCCACAGACCAAAGTTTTAGCAAGTACCATGCCCCCCCTGCAAAAACTTGTGGAGAGTTTCTTAAGCCAATTCTTCCCAGTTGGGTATTTATATAGGTGTTTTGTTTTATAAGTGCCTTAATTGTTTATCCGTTTTGTATTGTGTGCTGCCCCAGTCAAAATTCATTGAGAAAGGATGCTATAGTAAATGCTGCCGATCTTTTAGCGTATACTGAAAGTTTTGTGTCGGCTATTGGATGGTGAAGGCAAAAATCTTGGCTTTCTCATGAGAGCCATATCACTTTTAACAACTCTGTTGCATCACTTTCAGCACTTAGCTTTGGAGGTAAACTTCAGATTGGATAAATTCAAGGTTATGCTTATTTGATGGCTTATTAGCATTGCTGTTTATATTGTCAGCGTTCTTGGGTATTTTGCTGAACTCAATTTGAGTAGAAATTTGCAGCAATGTGGTGATACGGACGTGACAATATTGGCTTCAAACTTCACCAAACACCGATGGAATTGATCCTGGTATATGTATCTATTTGTGCTTTACCATTTCGCAATTTATGATAGTTTATAACCAAAAGTTCGGTATAATTGTCATTGGTTCCATATTACTAACATGCAACAATGTACAGATTCTTCTTCAGATGTATGCATTGAAGATTGCTACATCAGCATTGGACATGACCTCATATCGAGTAAGAGTGGTTGGGATGAGTATGGGATTGGCATACAACCGGTCAAGCTCCAACGTTCTCATCCAGAGGGTTACTGGACAATCTCAAACAAGTTCTGGCTGGAAGTGAAATGTCTGGTGGGATTAGTAATGTACAGGTGGAAGGTCTTATGCTGATCAACACCAGGAGGGGCCATAATTTGAGCACCTCAGAAGTTTGTGCAGAATTATTTTGTGAAAATAACTTCCCTGATCGTCTGTATCATTGTAATAGATAGGCAGGCAAGATTCATATCACTTGTAATGGAAATTTCTTTATATTTTGTTCGTTTCTTTTCTCAGTATGGCTTGAAATAAAAGCAGCACTGCTTGCTTACAAGGTCCAGGAGCTTGACAAAAGATCAATGGTGGAATAAACAGATGTACAGGGCCAGACAATTAGTCGGCCAGGTTGTCTAGCCTAGGGATATCACCTAATGTCTACCAAATTACTAAAGCATTCTTTCTTTCCAAAAAGTTTATTTGTTTCTATTGCTGAAGTCAAAATTTGGGCTGGCAATGATGGCTGCACAGTTTATTCTTGTTTGCATATGAATCTATAATTGCTTGTCTACATGCTTACTGGCCTCGTAAAGCCACAGTTGGTGGCTTATTATATAAAAACAAGGCATCTGCCAGCTAGTCTATTTATGGCCTACATTTCCCTACACATTCCCTTACAGCTAGGTAAAATACCTTCTAAAAAGACTTTTTATTCTCCATAATATACTCTTATCTTTATTTCGCGTTAAAAAAATATATAAAAACCCTACACCAAGTTACAATCAAAAGCATTGTCAAACTCATCGAATTTACAACATTTATAAGATCCATAAGGCAACCATCTTGTGTCTACCTGCTTGTCCTTCTCTAGGCTTAGGTGCAAAGAAATAATCTAAGGTGTTCTATGTTGTAAGTCAATGCCATGGAAACTTGGGCTTCAAGGATATGTCTAGTTTACTGTATATCCCTTAGTGTTTGCACATCACAAGGTTAAAGCTCTCCATGTTGGTAGTGAGAGGAGAGGAAAAGATGGAAAGCCTTCTTAGGCTGTTCGTGCTTGCGCAATTGCTCTTGGGCGCTTACGCTTTTATGATGCAAGCCCAGATTTGGCGCATTGCATGGGATGCAATATGATGTGGCATCTAAATCATCTTGTTGTATCAAGTGAAGGAACTGCAATAGTACGTGCTCTAGGGTCTTCACGATTTGAAAGAAACACATTCCAAGAGAATATCTTTGGAAAGAGTTTCATTCCCTCCAACATTCATTATAGTTGGATGCTGTCACCCTAGTATTCCATGAGGAAATGCTATATTGTGGCATTTGCTCAAAGAAGCCAATCGCTTAGCCACTTGCTGAAACAACTCAAAAGCACCACTCATACCATATCCTACAATTTGCTATGCAAAGTAATGAAACGTGCTTTTGACTAATTTTTTTTTTAAGACTAAATCGAAAACAAAGGAAAAACCACACGGAGTTTTTCAGATTTTTTACGCTGGTTGAAACATGACATTGGATGATATTTTTGAAACATGTGGTTGAAACATATGACAGTGGATGATATTTAATAAGCTCGAATCTTCTAGGCTCTATCTAAAGATTCCTGTATATGGAAACCATTCCCCTTTGCATAAACCGAGGCGAGGACTTTTATCCTAATCTTCTCATCTCACCACGGCTCTTTTGATTTTGTCTGTTATCTAAGTTATCTAGGAAGGAGCTCTGCCTGGTGGCATCCGATGGAGCAAGACTGGGCTGGAGAAATCCTTGAAATCTCTCACCAAATCAATCGAATACTTCGCAACAACAAATTAATTTCTCGTTATAAGCAGTGTGCTCTTTTTAAATGTCTCACAGATTGTATTGTACAGTATGTACAACTATGGTGGATCGGCAGCTTTGGAAAGGAAAGCGAGTTTGCAGTGCCAGGAAAAGAGCTGCTTGGAGTTTTGAAGAAGGGCCTGCAACTCCTCCAGCAATTTTCAGAGAAAGAATCCGTAAACTCAGCTTCGGTGCAGTTTTACCATATTTTTGAAGATGTAGAAAGATATTCAGAAATTATGAATAGACTTATTGATCCAGATAAGTTAAAACAGCCGCTTACTCTTAAGCAACTCCGAGACAAACTAAAATCAGATTGTAGCATGCTGCAAAATGCCCTTAATTCGGAACGAACCCTTCCAAGCAAGCTTCCAAGGTTCACTTATGCAGAACTCAGCATTACCGGCCAGGATGATATTCTTGGGAAGGGGAGATATGGAAGTGTTTACAAAGGAATACATCCAATTGATGGATCTATTGCAGCTGTTAAAGTCATGCACATAGAAGTTTATGATCATTTTCTAGCAGAATTGACTGTAATAGGACGTCTGAAGCACAAGAATATAGTGGATTTGAGGGGTTATGGTTATGAAGACGGAAAATTAATTCTCGTATATGATTACATGCCATATGGGAGTTTGGATCGACATTTGTTTTCAGCAAACAAATTATTATCATGGCGCCAGAGGTATGAGATAGTGAAGGGAGTGGCAGAAGGATTAGTGAAAGGATTGGAGCGGAGAATAGTGCACCGAGACGTCAAGGCTGCTAATGTGCTTCTAGACAGTAAATTTATGGCGCGTTTAGGAGATTTTGGAATCTCAAAACTCGTGAAAAGGACCATAAGCACGCTGACACAAGAAGGCAGCTGGGGTTATATTGCGCCAGAATTAGCATTCCTTGACAGAGCAGGTGAGAAATCTGATGTCTACAGCTTCGGCATTCTGTTGCTGGAAATAGCTTGTGGGAAATCTGTGTTTGGTGTGGTATCTGAGTACCAAGAGTACGGTTCTTTAGAGGACTGGGTTTGGGAGGCTCAGTGCCGGGATGAGTTGCTGGCAGTTGTTGATCCAAAGATAGATTCAAACTACGATTTATATGAAGTGAGAGTGGTTTTGTCATTGGGCTTGTTGTGTAGTCATCCTAATCCAGATTTGAGACCTACTATGAGAGAGTGCATCCAGATTCTTAATTATGAAGCCGGACTTCCAGATCTGCCGAATTCAAAACCAATCAAATTTCTCAATTATGAAGCTAGCCTTCCAGATCTGCCGGATTCAAAACCAATCACACTTCTCAGTTATGAGGCCAGCCTTCCATATCCATGGCAGGATCCATATCCATCGGACTCCGAGACCGAGGGTCGGTAAGGTACAATTGCACCAAAAATAAATTTCCCCCTTTTCGATGTGTGGGCGGCTCCCCCTGGTCAGAAGGTCCGCGAGCACACCATTGGATGCGGCAATTCAATAATAAGAACCACAATTTGTTTACATCCACAAGTGGCAAGCAAGCAGATTCCGGCTTTTCAACAGTTGCCTGCCTCTAACAACAACATCGGCCTCTGATTCTTCAATCCTTCTCTGCTTCCTTTTGCATCTACAGCAGGTCAGTTTACTATTCTTAGTTTTTTATAGTTATCCTCTTAGAGATCGTTCTCCTACAGATAATAACAAGGCAGAGACAGATAATAACAAGGCACAGACTGGTCTAGTATCAATCCTTACGGAACTCTTAGTGTAAAGCCGTGTATGGCAAAGTATTTGAAATGAATGGAAAATTTCCTTCTAGCCTTAGGATGAACAGGCATCTGCAGATTTGAATGGCACTTAGGGAACGTTACCGGACTCTGGTTTTTCCAGGTCGAAGTCGGACCAGTCCCATGCAGCAGAGGTAAGGTTGCCTTGAAGGAAAACTCGGATTTTTCCAGAAATGAAAGATCATTTCTGAAAGGTCAGGTTGGTGCCTTTGTTTTATCCTCTAATAGATCAACAGGTGCCGATCAAGCAGCCGGTGAAGATCGAGTAGGTGAAGATGTAGCCGGTTTTTGAGCAGAAGAGTATTGCGGTCTCATGGGAACAGTCTTCTTCGCACTTCAACCTCGACCTCACTCTTTTCCCGTCAGGTCAGGCTCATGGGAACGTCGCCTTATCCTACTAATAAAATTTTTGATTCGGAAAATTTCCTTCAAATCCCACTAGTAGTGTGCCCGGCGTTGCCGGGCTAATGTCCTAGCTTGTGTTTGTACTTAGCCCTTAACATCCATACGTGCAACTTTCGACAACACCACATGACAAGTTGATGCTTGCAAGAATGGACATTTATTTTTGTTATCATCAATGTATTCCATTTTGTGTGCTCGGCATATCTAGTAAACATGTGCCCGGTGTTGTTGGGCTAATGTCCTAGCTTGTGTTTGTACTTAGCCTTTAACATCCATATGTGCAACTTCTGACGACACTTGCAAGAATGGACATTTATTTCTATTATGATCAATGTATTAATTTTGTGTGCTCGGCATATCTAGTAAACATGTGCTCAGCGTTGCTGCGCATAAGTGTAGATATGTGCCGCTTTTGATTTGTGATAACCTCTCCAACTATCTCGTTAATTGTCCATCACAAATGTACGTCAATTTCAACTAATGATATTCGTTCCAAATATTTAAATGTTTATTGTGTTCTAACGCATGCATTTATTATGATAATGTCCAACATTATTGCGCATAAGTAAAAGGGTGCATGCTCATTAGCATATGCCTTAATAGTCAGGGGTGACTTCAGCATATATATATGATGAAGATGAGTATAGTAACAACTAAAAATCTAGAGGTATTTCATGAATTTAGATGGCAAATGATAATGCGAGTGAGAGTTGAGATGTGATTTAGCTAGATACAGCATTATCCATAGTGGCACATTATGAATTCATTCATTGTTTCTTAGGTATACGAGGGATATACTTAAAAACATTTTCCAAATCAGAGAGAGTAACAAAACAGCTATCGCTTATATAAAATAGTTAATCACAATACATGGATAGTACTGTTTGTCTACGTTAATTATCAAGCGTGCCACACATCCTTGCTTGAGTGAATGACAGAAGGGCACATGAGAAGAGAAAATCACATCTTTTAAATACAATATAGATGCTTGCATACAAAACCATAGTGTATGCTCATGCGCAACTCTCATTGAAAATATTAACCCTTTAACAACTTACATCCCATAGCAAACATTGCAACATCTAACATTTCTAAACTAATAACTGCCAAAAAACTAATCTAACACTTTTGAACATGAGTAATGGTCGAAAATTGTATATAACAATATGATAAAGAGACCCTTTAAGTCGTATTTAATTAAAGTGGGTCAGATCTCGACGTTTGGGACTCAGACTGAAAATAGAACTTATATTAAAGAGTCAGACTGAGGAGGAGGGAGAGGGGGCACACCTTGATAAGGAGAAGGGTAGGAGGAGAAGGAGGGAGGGGCCACAGGTTGAAGAGGGGAAGGGGCTAAGTTGGAAGAAGGGGCAGGGGCAGGAAGGGGACAGGAGAGAAAAAAAAGCAAAGGAGGAGATATGGAAACCCTTCCAAATTTCAGTAAAACTTCGATCACACTATCTCCCCCGATTTGAAACCCTTCCAAATTTCAATATGGAAACCCTTCCAAGTTTCACTGAAATCCGGAAGGGTTTCCTATTGAAGCACGTAAGGGTTTCCATAGTAATATCATATTTTTGGATTTCCAAGACAACCACCGTTAATTAATGCTTAGATAAATTTCTAGTCCTCTGATTCAAGAGCTTTTTCAAGAAAAGTAATTTTTTTTTTGTTCTTCCTCTTCCTCCGGCGGTTTTTCTTCCTTGCAAATCGAGATTGAGTCGGCTTGAGGAAGGCCTACAGTCAATCACGATCCAGGAAGCATTTTATAGAAACACAGGTTATAGTTCAAGCAGGAAACACAGTTACAGTTCAAGCTGGTGAAATTTTCTGCTGGCATAGAAACCCTTCCGGAGTTCGGCTCTGCAGGAAACAATTGGTAAAATTTTCTGCTGGCATAAAACCCTTCCGGAGTTCGGCTCTGCAGGAAACAATTGGTAAGATTAAATAAACAAAGACCAAAGGAAACAGAGTTGTACGATTTTTTCTTAAGGATAGACAAATTTATGATGATAAAAATATTATGATTTGGATACAGATTGTGGAGCGGCCGCTGTTCAAAAGCAGGCAGGCTTCATTTCGGCCTCGGATTTAAGCTCCCCCGGAGGTAAAAGAGACGGAATAACAATATCACAAAGAAGAGCAAATACATCCGTTTGTTTTTTGGAAAATCCATGGGGAAATGGCGCTCTGCTTTCTCGGAGCAAAGGATGAACGGAACTCTTTGCCTTATTACTCTCGTTCTCCATTTTGCACAAAATCACACATGATCGATGTTTGGAAACATAGGTTTTGTTAAGAGAGTTGGAGAAACGTACTTAAACACAGGTTTACAAAGGGCGGATTGAGCTGTCTGCGGAATATCAGAGCAGGGAGCTGTCTGCCGAATATCAGGTACAGAGAATTTGGTTCAGTTTTGCTTTCAATTTGGTTTGGTTTTTCTTTTTAACTGATTGACTGGTTTATCTGGTTTCTTTCAATTTGGTTCTGTTCTTTCTTCTCCCTTCTTTATTTGGATCTCCGGATCTCCTGAACTTCCAACTTTCTAGAATTTACTGCTGAAACTGATAGATGATTGAAATTGAATCCATATTTCCTAGGATTCATAGAATCCATGGATAGATGATTGTGAAACATTCTGTTTTCTATCCTGGATTCTATGAATCCTAGGAACCATGTTAGAAACATTCTATGAATCCTGGATTCTATGAAACCATCTATCACAAAACTGATAGATGAAATTGATAGATGATTGGATTGTGAAACATGGATAGATGATTGTGAAACATTTTGTGAAACGTTGTGAAATAGATGTTTTCGTGATCCCATGTTTCATGATCTGAATCCATATTTCCTAGGCAACCTTGCAGAATAATGGGCAGCATTTTAATCCATGAAGAAGTGAATCTATTAAATATATTAAGGTACATCTGCTCGCTATCTGCATCAAAACCAATATGTATTTAACCACCTCTTCGAAAACAGTTTCTAAGGTTTGAAACCGAGCCTTGTTTTGTGTGATTCATGGCTTGTTCTTGCTCTTGAAGCTGGCCCTTGGAATAGCTTCGTTGCAGAAAATTCCTTAGAGTGGAAGCAAAGCTTTGTTTTCTGATCCTTGTTTTGTTCTTTGAACTTGAAAGGAGTTGAAGTAGACCCTTGAAATAGATTAAAATTGGGACAATGATTCATTGCTTGCTTTGTTCTTGAAGGAACTTGAAATAGGGATATAGGATCATTACTTTCTTTATTGTGCTGAGGAAAGTCCTTCTTACGCTTTAGCAATTGCCATTATTTTGATATTTGCATTTGATGTGGGAAAAGTGGGAAGAATGTATTCTTACTGGTTTCTCCAATGAAAGGAAACCTCTTGGCTTTTAAAGAATGGGCATCTTCTGACAAAGAAGTATATGTTTACAGTAATAGTAGTTGCCTTATTATCCCCTTGTAATTGTTGTTTATTTTCAGGCTAGCGTACTCTTTGCTGATCGTGTAAGCGAATGCAAGGTCAACAAAAATGCTATCAATGCCAGCGATTCGACACCATCGGATCGCCATTCTGGGGAGAGACGAGACTATTTATATGCATCTTCATCCCTTCATCCTTATCGGCGTCTTCTCACAGCAGTGTACATGCGCCCCTTTTTTCCATCAACTCTTTCCCGTCGTCGACGTTGCTCCAATTTTTCTTGAGCGCCTCAGCATGCTCGCTATCCTCGGCCTCTTGCTCTTGCTTTCCGCTATAGCCACTCTCCTCTGGCAGGTACGTCTTCTTCTGATTGTTTTTTGATTCTTGGTGAGAGCTACGGTTTTGGTTTGGATGTTTTATCAGAAGCATAATAATCGGGCTCTTGCTTTTTTCTTTTGGTTGATTTTTGATGGAGTAATACTCCTTGTTGGTCTGAATCGTCGACGTCTTTGCTTCAGAATCTCTATGTTGTTAAGCTTTAGTTTAATCGCGATTCAGTTCTTTTTCTGTTAGATTGTTTCGATTTTAATAGCTCTGTAATCTTTGTTCTGGTTTGCTTGCATTCTCTTTTTTCCTTAGGATCACTTTCGTTCTTTGTTTGCTACTGTGGATTTAACTTTCTTTTGAAATCGGGCATTGCTGATTCTCCAAGTCCACATAGATTATCTTTTATGCAGTGCTCTTCCCGATTCCTGGAACTCTTCAAAACTTGCTTCTTTGCTTACATCTTGCCCAAACCTCTCCTCTCTTATCATTTCTTTTCATCTACCTTCTGATTACTCTCTTGTATCTGCTCTTTGCACTTCGGTTGGGCATGTTTCCTTTGCGATCCAGTTCATATATCACTTGATCTCTTCATTTCGGTTTGAATTCCCCACTCTTTCTCTGCGCCATGCAACCCTCTTTCCATCGGTCTCTTTCAACAGTCATCCCCTTTTGCTTCTATCCTTTCCAAATCTCCTCTCTGTTCATCACTCTTCTAATACTGCTCTTATCGGCTTTTGGGCTCCGAGTCGGCATCCCTTCTTCACGATCCAGCTCCGATTGGGCTCGCTTCCCCTTTCTTTTTTTGGATTCTCAGCTCTCTCTCTGCCGCATGCATCCTTCTGTAAGTCTGCCCCCTGTTTTTTTCTGCTTGGGCGGTTTTGGTTGGGCTTTCTGTTTTTCAAGTGAATGGCATGGGTTCAAGTCCTTGTTAGCACACCCCTAGAACTTTATTTATCTATATTATATTCTCGTTCTTGTTCTTCATTCTTTTTGCTCTTCATATAGCTATATTGTATCTTTTTCTTCCTCTTGTCTTGCTCTTCATATATTTGCCGCATCCCATTGTCGTAGCTCCATCATGGATGCAATCGTTCGACCATTGGGTTTCAATTTCTATATTTAAGATTGGGTGGGCTACACATTGCTTTTTAAGGTCATTTTTCCTAGTTTCATATGTTTGGGTTTTTAGGGACTTTTCCTAGGTTCAATTTTCCTTTGTTAAGCCTTTTTTCCCACGTTTTAAGTTCGTTACATTACACTTAGATATCTTTTCCCGCCCTTAAGATTTTTTTTTGTTTTTTCGTCATTGGTTATCCTGTATTTTTTGTAGAGCTTTCTTCCTATGAAATTGAGTCTTCGTACTGTGCACGTTTTTTTCATATGCGGTTAACACTGGTGGTCAATCTTTTCAGGCGTAGGGAAACTTGCACCTTGCACTTTTTATGCTTGTTTTCTAAGACCGTTTTCTTTTCCTACCCTCGAATCATGGCTTCGTTTGACTGCCCCATTTGCTCCCAAGGCGTGCCTTTGCTTCCCTCCGAACCTACGAAAGTTGATATGTCTCACCACCATCTCTATATTTCCCATCTGGACTCCCTGCCACTTCTGCGCCTAATGCCTTTTGTTTATCCGCTCACACCGTGGACTGGCTTCTGGAGTTTTTATGTTGTGATTAAACATGATCTCAGGAATGAAATGTTAATACTGTGATATCCAAGTCGCTGTCTCTCTCTCAGCAACATGCGCATTACATAAAAGTTAGTGCTGGACTGAAGGAACATTTAGTCCTTTGTGCATTTATAAAACTTGTCTGGTAATGTGCATTGCGCATTAGACTGTTTTGTGTTAATGAATATTACCACAGTTTAATGAGCAGATGGCCTGTGCTCCAGCACTCTGGTTGTCTTGGTGGTTTTCGAGCTGTGATGAAAAAATCCATGAAGATCTTGCCGGTAGTACCATGTTCTCACATAAAATAATTATATGCATGTATTTTGAATCTTCCAATCTTTGTACTGCTTATATTAAAAAACTAATGTCTGCAGGTCTTTGTTCTAGGAAGATCGGCCATATTCAGCAGACGTCTCTTGTTTGCTACAAGATTCATGTGTTTTTTCTCAATTGTGATAGCTTTATTTAAGGTATTATTATAGCATTTTCCATAAAGCATATTGCAAGTAGTATAGAACACTTATTACTTGATTCATTAAGCAGGACATCCCTGATATTGAAAGTGACAAAATCTATGGGATTAATTCTTTCAGTGTGAGGATGGGGCAAAAAAGGTCAGTTGTTATTGCATCAGATAGTGAACGAAAGCTTGTTTCGTTAATTTGCATTTCAAATCCCGCTGTGCAGGTGTTCTGGTCATGCAGTTTGCTGCTTGAAGCTGCGTATGCTGTTGCTATTGCAGTGGGTCTTACATCTCCTATTTTGTGGAGCAGGGTTTCTATGGCATGCATGGCTATGAATTGAAGTCCCTATTAATATATAATTTTAATTGCCATGGCTAATGCCATTGTTTTTAATGCTAAACTCTAGGACATGCAATGATGGCATGTCTCCTTTGGTTGAAGGCGCAAAACACAGATTTAAAGAATAAGGCATCTATCACATCCTGTTACATGTTCATATGGAAAGTAAGTATGCATTTGAGAAAATGGAAAATCTAATCTCTGCCTCTTTAACTCAATTCGCCCATATTTTGTGCAGCTTTTCTATGGGGAGTATCTACTCCTTCCATGTATGCTATAGGCGATCCAGATTGAAGTGTCATATGATGTCTTTGTATATCACATGTGAAAGAAATAAGGTCCCCTAAATGCATTTAACACAATTTTTGGGGATGACTTCCATAATACACAAACAACATTCCAGATCAAAAGATTCAAAAGAAATGGATTTGGAGATGACTTGCTTTTCGTATTTCAAAGCTTCTGCAAGATCGTTTGTAGAGGGATGTGAGCAGTAGGTATATGTTGAGGTTGAAAAGGTACAAAAGATACCCTTTTCTTGTTATACAGATGTGTGAGTCATACCCATACCTTAACATTTCTGAAAGGAAGGAAGTAATCATCCTTCATATGGCATGGACTATAGGGAAAGGTTAGTTTGTTCCTATATGGTAGTTTATTTCATAACATTTGCTAGTTGCCGAGTATGAAGAACTTATGACATTTGCTACTTGCCCAAGTTATGAAGAACTTGATTTGAGCTTGTATTATGTAGGAGCTGAATTTTGGAGATTTTTTTCTTTCAACTCTTTTAGTTAAGACAAACATCTTAACTTGTATGCTTTCCTAGCAAGTCTTCTGGAAATGTATATTAACAAGACCCGATTCTTTGAGTAAAATACAAACCGCAACTTTATGGTGCATGGTTATGGAAGTTTGAAATACTAAGTCCATGAATGAACCAATTCATTTGTGAGAAGAAAAGAAAAATTTCAATTATTAGTCTTTTTATTGAACATTGCAGTCAAAACCTCGCCCACTACCACTTGGTGGGTTCCCTTTGGGACAGACCGATACACTGCGGTATCTGTTGTTTTCAATTTCCTGGTTTTCTGTAATTGTATTTTGCATCTCTAAAGCAATTTGGAATTATGAAGGAAGCTGATGGGAAGTGCACAAAACAAATGTCATCACTACATGCATATCATTTCAAGTTATGTTATGCAGAGTTATCTTAATAGATAGAATGGCTATATCAATTGGGAAGGTACTAGACCACTTAGATTTATTATCAATTTGGAAGGTACTAGACCACATAGATTTATTCTTTCGAGTTCAACCCCTTTGTTTCCTTCACAGAGGGTAGAACATTGCCTAGTGACCTTTTTATCGTATGCCTTAGAAAGTGTGGAATAAATCCCTAGCTTAATTGTGGAAACACTAAATTTGTATAATTTAACATGTTCAAAGCTTATAATTAAGATGTTGATATTGAATTGCAATAAGCCAGACATTACAGTCGTGTAGGAGGCAACATGAAACGTTTTGCCCTATTGTTTTGTAGACGATCTCTTGCGCCACATCTTAAATCACTGATTGGTCCCTGGTGGATGTCCCTCGCATTGGTATAATTTACTAATCGCTTGTATTCTAAAGCTTCAATATGTTTGCATGCCTTCAATTCAATTCAATTTTAAGCTTTGGTAACAAAATAATTTGACCAAAAGAACCATGATCTAAAACCAGGACTTCCCATAATTTGTACCTTGCAAGAAGTTCCATGTTATAGTTGGGTGTTAAGTGCCAGAATTTATGAGATTAAAGCTGGTTCAAGCATAATAGTGTCCGATATTTACCTCTCTGTGGACCACTATCTATCTATCTATCTATCTATCTATCTATCTATCTATCTATCTATCTATCTATCTATCTATCTATCTATCTATCTATCTATCTATCTATCTATCTATCTATCTATCTATCTATCTATCTATCTATCTTAGCCTGTTTGCCTTTGGTCACCCCTGTCTGTCATAGCTTTTTGTTGTTTGTGTATTAAAGTCGTTTGCACATGTTTAATATTATGGTCTACTTGTCTCAAACTCTTGGATTTTTTCACAAGCTTGGAGGTAGTTTTTTGCAGTTCCTCCATTGTGCCTTTGGGGTTTCAATTCTTAGTTCCTCCATTGTGCCTTTGTGGTCTCAATTCTTAGTTAATCTTACCCCATGGAATTTCTAACTGCGTGTGAAAACCTTACATATTTTTCTCCTTGTGCGGAAACCCTTCCTATTTTCCTCCTCCTGTGGAAACCCTTCCTAATTTCCATCATGCAAAGAAATCGGGAAGGGTTTCTGCTCAAAATCTGAATTTTGGGGTGACGTGCACTTGATGGACGTGCGCCTTAATGTCGGGCGTCCGTATCGAAAAGCGTGAGCCATAAAGGCTCACGTGTGTAAAAAAAAAAATTCATGGAAACCCTTCCTGTTTTCTTGGGAAACCCTTTCGATTTTCCAATATGGAAACCCTTCCGCATTTTCGTGGAAACCCTTCCGAATTTCCATGGAAACCCTTCCTAATTTCAGAAATTGGAAATTCGGAAGGGTTTCCATGGAAAATCGGAAGGGTTTCCACGGGAGGCCAACCCAAATCGGGCGTACTTAAAACCATCGTTTTAGAATAGACCGTCATTTATTTTGTCCTGGCATTGTAGAGGGCTTGTTTAATTCATTTCATCATAGATGTCAATGGGAGTTAAAATCAACGCTTGATCTTTTCGTGATTCTTTTTTCAAGAGAAACAAAATTATTGTCAGTAGCGTATATCTATCTCGTAATTGGGCTCCTTTGAATCCTCCTTTGAAACGACATGTTCTCCAATAACCACAGTGTTAACCAGTGTTGAAACTGCAGTAGAGCAAGACTGCATATGCAAAGTGTCTTTGATATTGGTAGCCAATTCTTTATGATGTATCACTGGGGAAAAAGCACAAGTTGATCAAAGAAGTTCCACCGTTAGATTAGGGTGAACTTCGTAGCAGATCTACAATGTTTTACACCCACAATGATGGAAACTCATCTAATTTGGAGGCAAGGTAACCCTCATGTAATGGAAAGCAGCTTATAGAAAGGGGCTCTTCTACTCGGATCCGAGGAAGTAAATTGGATGAAGAGTCAAAATATAGCTACTAAACAAGATTTTAGTATTGGTTTCTTTAATTCTAAACCAGCATGCTTTGCATATACGTTCATTGTGCGCTGAAGTGGATTTAACTTTTGAAAGGTCCATGATGATGGTCTTCTAAACCTATGTAGCTCTCAGTCTGTCCAAAGAATGTGAGACCAATTCATAGCACGATTAAGTGGATTGGTTATATAAAACATGGATGGGATTTCGATAAGTTTGTAGGGTGAAGATAGTGATTCCTTCGTGGTAGACCAATTCATAGCACGATTAAGTGGATTGGTTATATAAAACATGGATGGGATTTCGATAAGTTTGTAGGAAGGAAGGAAGGAAGGAAGGAAGAAATTTTTAACGTCCACGGAACCCAATCGGGTTCAAAAGAGAGGGCAAAAGCCCAGACTGAAACTCGGGACCAAGAGTGTGACCAAACCGAAAGGCCGGCCAAAAAATCAAAAGCGTGGGGACCAGCCCCAATTACCGTAACAAACAGGGGACTATACCCCGTAACAAATCATAATGCTGAAATAAAATATCGCAAACGGGCATAAGGCCAAGCAGAGCTCGGTGGCAAACCAACTACGGAACCGCGCCCATGGATCAAGTGGCGGTGATCCCCGAATGATAGCCCCGCCCGCCTAATACACCCCACTTAGGTGCGGCGCGAGCCCCGCGGACACGACATAGTTCATCCTTCCGTCGGCAGAGCTGTGCTGGGGGTAGGTCTTCCCGGACGGAGAAGGGGGTCCCTTTGCAAGCGATTACCATGGCGAGGATGTTTCTTAGACAAGGCATCCCCTGAACCCACCGGAAATGAGACGGGCGTCAGCCGCGGTCGCCCAACCTCGACGGCGAGAGAGAATGCCATCCGCCTTTACGCGCATCACCTCAAAGAAAGAAATGGGTCACCACCTATCCCCGAGTGCGCTTCGCTTCCAAACCCACACGCGTGAGGGTTCGTATTAACGGTGCGCTCGCGGGTCCTGCCAGCCGGCGAAAAGCTGACCGTCCGTGGGCTGGGCAAACAATCCTCGATGGCGGCCGCGGTATAGGTGTGGGCGTGAAAGCATCCACATGCTCTGACTCTAACCTCAGAGAGGGAGGGGGTATCGGTGTAGCACTGCCGCTCGCCCGCCGACCTGTGAAAAGATTCTAAAGCCGGACCCAGCCTGGGCGGGCAAAGCCAACGCCTGCGGAGTGTGATCCGATTGGACCGTGCGGATCCCGACCAACAAATCTGCAGGCAGCCAATGGATCCGAGCATCAATCCTGGACAAGGCCGCAGCATAAGATGCATCCGGAGCAGATTGTGTGGGTGTGCCTGCGATAGGGCGCCGCGCCCAAAGGATGGGGCTGCCTGAAGATATGGCGCAATCGCGGGGTCATAGGGCCTATTCAAGACCGGCTCAGACAGCCTAATGAGGTTCTTTTCTTTGCGGGTCTCCCTGGCCATGCGCTTGATCTTACGAGCCATTCTGATGACAAGGTGGTGAGGGATAGAGCAGTTGCAAGAGGACCGATGCAATTGATCCTAGCGGTGAGCTTGGATGCAAAGGCGAATGCAGAAGGCAAAACAAGGGACAACACAGCAAAAATCGGCCTAAGGATTACACAAAGATGAGCAAGCAAATAACAAATTGAGGTCCAAGTTTCCCAGGAACAAATCACCGGAGCAATAAGAAGACGGACGAGCGGAACTGCCTATAAAACAAGACAAAAGGGGAGCTCCCCGGGCAGGTGCAACAGATCATTGAAGCAGGCTTTAACCCAGACCCGAAACCAACACCAAACTAAACAATAGGTAACCTGGTATGGCCGAATCTGGATTGGGATTGGTGAAGATAGTGATTCCTTCGTGGTAGACCAATTCATAGCACGATTAAGTGGATTGGTTATATAAAACATGGATGGGATTTCGATAAGTTTGTAGGGTGAAGATAGTGATTCCTTTGTGGTACCGACCTTCCCCCAGAACCACCAACCCCCCCAAACGGGATCCGTTCCAGAGACCCCAACAGAATCACAACGGACAAATACCTCCATACAGAACCACCAACCTTTTATCCCACCTGGTGGAATCACACCATTTTCATCCCATCTAAAGGAATCACTATTCCAAATATCATGTCCCGTAGAATATCCCAATAAAAATATTCTACCAGATGGAATCACCGTCACTAATTTCCTGGGCAATCCTTTGACTATGGCGGGCAGCCTTGGCGGGCTAAAAAATTATCCTACGTTGGCATTGCAATGCAGGTAGATAAAATGGGCACCCATTTCGGAATGCAAAGAGTAAAACTTATGACTGTAAAAGCAAAACAATTGCAATTTCTTTTCCAGTAAACTTGATCATGTTTTGTCCTGGTATTTGTTTTAGGCTTGTGGGCACATGCCACTTAATTCACAATTTATATTCTTATCCTAAAAGCTCAGACTGCAGGTATCCTTTGCCGGATTTAAGGTGAAGGACCGATTTTCGTTGGCCATATTGTTGGTTTCCCATGATCATTGGTTGGAATTCTGATTGTTCTGTTGGAATTCGCCGAGGACTTTAAAAAATATTGATTATTCTGTGGAAGTTCATATGTTCAACAGCAGAGCTGTAAGACATGGTAAAAAATTGCTTCATCAGAATGAATATTTATTCCTATGGTGAGATGTTAACAAGTGTTTCACCATAGCCATATCATATAGAATGAAACAAGGGCTATGGCCAAGAGCAGGATTAATTCTACCGTAGCCCAACTACTTTCTTGCTACGTGTGCTTTTAAAACGATACAGATTTCTGTATATTATATTTATCTACTATATGACTAATTTTGGGATACTGCAAAGGGAAGAAGAGTCTAATGTTATTTTGAAGAGTGGACCAAAGGAGATCAGATCAGACCCAAATACTGGGGCTTATTCTTGGACCGGGAAGGATTCTCACCATAGTGTTCTCTAGCTATTGTAAATTTAGGCAGTTGGTTTTAATCTGAATCAGGCCGATCGGGTTTGTTCGTGAATAAAGATTTGAATTAGTTGAGCAAACTGAAGGGGTTAAATCCATAGAAGCAGGGGTTCTATTTGGGCGCCCTTGCTATGCTTGCCCTAAATTTTGATGCAAAGGTTGCCCAGGTATAGTTGCCCAGAATCGGATAGCAGAGTACCACATTCACATTTGTTTCGTTTTGAGAATTTTATTTGGAAAACAGAGTTTCGCCAGTTGACATTTTGGATCATCAACGACCAAAACTGCCTATCCAGACTTCTTCGAGATGGCGATAGGGCTGATGACGATAGGACTCTGTATGGGGAATGGCTGGTGCTCAAGCATTGCATTCACTATATCCTACAGCCTGACTATTTCCTAGCCTTTTATATTTTAGACCTATAAGGGTGCTTTCCCATGGATGGCCGGACCTGGATGAGGTCAGGCCCAGGTCCAAAAGTATTGGTCGGGATTATTTTCTAAATGAGGTTCTTAACCTCAGCCACTCCAGTTCTCAGCTCATGGGAACATCGGAAAAACAGACCTGACCTTCAGGAAGCCTGGAGGTTTTCTGCCCATGGGAAAGCACCCTAACCCAGTCTTGCTTTTTGTCTTAGAGGCTGTTCAAAGAGGAATTAAGTAAGGCAAATCAAATGGGTAATAGATTATATGAGTTCCCATCCTCTCGGTTAATGAAGTTGCACTTGAGGATCAGAACTTGTTCCTTGAATGGTTGAAGATACTTTGTCTTCAAACACAGTGTCAATATTATGATGGGCGAGTTGAGAGGCTTTATTTGAGATTCAGGCGACCAGGATAGCCATCGCGCAAAGCTCGTCCGGCCCGGCTTCCAGCAAGTGCTTGACAGTGTTGACCATTGGTCTAAGCGGATTCCTGTCAAGAACATCATCGACTTTAACAAGCATTACCTTGACATGAATTTATGATGCCAAAGTTTTTTGGAGAAATTTGCCGAATTTTTATTTTATCAACCATATAGATCTGCTCTTTGAGCTTAGAGAAATGTTTTCTTCTTTGTTGTATATGAGATAACTCTATCTCCGATATATGGTTATCGGATTCATTTTCATGTTAAAAATGAAAAAAAAGAGGAAAGACTACTCATCCCCCTTTTGCATCTTTGCGGGGGTTTAATTCTATGTATGTCTACAGCAATGCAAGAATTACAAAGCCAGTTTCTAATGCTATATTTAATGGTTAATATATTATTCATGAACTTGCCAATATTTTTTGTATTTTTGTTTCTTTTCCAAGCCAAAAAAATGACATCACCCATAACACACCAAAACAAAAATTTCTAAACATAAATGCGTGCTCCCATTTTTCTAAAGCAACATTAAGACGTAAAATTTGGGTGGGATATTTTTTGCCCCATCCGCCAATCTCTGTGTNTTGGCCACGTGGCACAGATTCTTTCCAAGAATCAGTGATTCTTGCAGGCCATTTTTCAAGAATCGGTAATTCTTGGAGGTCGTCTTGGAGGTATGTTTTCAGTCATTTCAATCACCATATGATTCAAATACGGTTATAACATTCAATCACATATTAGACAAATTTCATTCAATGAAATATTACACAAAATTCCACATCCTTTGCATTGAACTCTCCGTCTGTTCAGATACATTGAAGATAGCAGAAACAGTACATTCAAAATCAGATTCATGAAGATAGCAGAAACTCAAAATGCCTTAAAAATACATTGAAGATGTCTCAAAATCCATATTTTTCTTCTCTCGCAATCCGCCAGTGTCACAGCCATCCTTATTCTGATCATTGGTAATATCAGACAAAACACTGAAGCTCGGAACATCTGCCATTCCTGTATACTCCAGACTTCCAATCATACTTCTAAAAAATAAAACAAGAATGACTACTACTACTACTACTACTACTACTACTACTACTACTACTACTACTACTACTACTACTACTACTACTACTACTACTACTACTACTACTACTACTACTACTACTACTACTACTACTACTACTACTACTACTACTACTACTACTACTACTACTACTACTACTACTACTACTACTACTACTACTACTACTACTACTACTACTACTACTACAATAACACACTATTAACATACTTCAGACTCTGCATGCAAGAAATAAATCAGATTAGGCACTAAAAAAATCTAATAAACAACAACATGCAAGAAAAATACTTACCTAGATTAGAATCCAGGTTCAAAAATTCCTCCTACAAGTCGTCAGACTCGTCCAAGAACTCTGAACGTTGAAGTTGAAGCTGCAATTGCTGAAAGAACCAAAAAATAAGAGATCAGAACCAAGAATACGAAAATCTAGTGCAAGAATAAAAAATTCTTACTCAACAAGGCCTTCCAGTTGAAAAAACCACGAAAATCTCCAGAAAGACACAAGAAAACAAAGATTCTTCAAAAACAATGATAATCTCAGGTGCTCTTCTTCACAAAAGAAAGCGCGAAATCCAGTTGAAGGCTTCTACTTAAAAAAGGCACGAAAATCTCCAGAAAGGCACAAGAAAACAAAGATCCTTTAAAAACTATGATAATCTCAAGCGCTCTTCTTCAAAATCACATCAAAAGAAAGAGCAGAATCCGGCGCTTCAGGAAATGTAAACAACGTCCGGATCGACGACGTCTAGAGCTCTGGCGTCACGATGGCGCCATAGCCAGAGCTCGACCGGCCAAAGCAAAATTGTGAACAGTGAAATTGTGACGTGGCACAGAAAATACCCCACCCTAAATTTCACGTTACATTAATGTCCACGTGTCGCAAATTCCGGCCAGAAAATTGGCCTCCGAGCATCTGCGCATCGGCCAATTTTCTAGGCCGGAATTTGCTCCACGCGGACATTCCTGTATACATAAAGGAACTAGCATTCCATCCTTGAGGAGTAGAGAGTTATCTCATGGGGTTCTTGAATGGTTGCTATCTTTCGCATGTGAATGCATTCCTTATATCTTTAATGCCCCAGTTCTCGGGTCTACACGGTCAGATTTAATCTCGACTGTCGACTTGACAGTTATTACTAGCTAATGGCGTGCCTGTGGCTCACTGACACACTAGGACAACCGCTTCAAAATCGCATAACAACCTAGGGATTTCCTCTGCCTTTCTCTGCCAGTCTGTTCCATTGACGTCTTTGCATGTTCTCCTGCACCTCTAGGAAATCAGCTGCTAGTGAACCTAAGTAGCATAAAGCCCAAAAAATCTCTATCAGAGATCCTGTCTTCCTAGCTCTAAAAATTGAAAAACTTGGAGATCCGAAGAAGCTTAGAAGCCCCTGGGCAGGATTAGTCTGTGCAAACCCTTGAACCTGGGAGTCAAGGGCAAAAACACCCTGGCCCTCGAGTGCCAATCAATGTTGTTAAATACTTTGCATACCATATGGGTAGCATACGTTTTTTAAGTTTTTTTTAAGTTTTTTATTTTTGGTTTTTAAAATCTTAGAATACGTTAACTTAATAATATAACAACTAACATAAAGGTTTAGCTTATTATCATACTATAGGTAGATAGAAGAGAAATGAATATAGGTAAAAAGGAATTATTTGAAGCAGCTATACCTTTGGAACGGTTTTGGTTCACTTCCTGCTTCTATTTATCACTTATGGCAGTCAGATCTTCAGAAGCAATATAGAAAAAAATGAATCGAAATAAAATTAGTTGTAAAAGAAGAAGAATGGAAAAGTTACCTTGGTCGACTGGTTTTGGATTGGCGCAAGAACTGTTTCCTGGTTTGCATGGTGCAAGGTAAAACCTTTCTTTCATTGAGCAAAAACCAAAACCCCGGTTCTACATGCATTCCGCATGTTTCTACACATCGCGACGCTCATAGTTCCAAAATCTTGTTTGCTAGACTAGAAAATCTAAATGAAAGTCATTCGAGGCATTAGTAATGGTTTTTTTTTTTTTTTACATTTTTTGATAACCGCCGATGGTTGCAAACGTTTAGAAAACGTAGGGGTTTTTTAAGAAGTACTCTATGGTTAAAAACGGGGTTTTTTAACAACACTGGTGCCAATTGGAAAAAGAAAATTCGAGCCATGTGGCCCTGGCCAAAATGGCAGTTTGTGTGCCCCCTATTGCTCTATCCTTATTGCTTTTTTTGGATCATTGGGTCCAAGTACAGTTCCATGAATATGCTAAATGAAGGGCCGTGGAATTTACACATCAGCCCCACGTATAAGTTTGCGCATCCCATACGCTTAAATACGTATATACGTACATGGTATAGTTGAATCCATACACACAAGAAATGCATAAACTACCATTGTCCATTCACAGAACACAGATAACAAGAAATGAGAGCAAATGACAGCAGAACAGATAAGAAGAAATGAGGCTGAAGAGGTTGCATTGAATGAAAACGTGACATAAGAACTGCATTTTCAGCAGAACTTGGAGTCTTTTTCTGACTTCGAACCTCCCAACCACCCAAAGCTTTGATACTGCAAACTCCAGTGGATTCTACAGCAGGATTCTACGCCCCAAGGAAAACAAACAAGCGAATAGGCTGCCCTTTCCACTTCTCAACCACTCTCGCCGTTCTCAGCCTACGCTCTTTACGCCCTTTTTCTCTACAAAGATTTCTGCTCTCAACAAAGATTTGTCGCCGCCCTTTCTACGCCCTTTTACGCTCTCGGCAAAGATTTCCTCGCCCTCTCTGGCTCCCTCGCTTCTTCGCGGCACGCTCTAAGCCCTCAAGAAAGCTCCTCAAGCAACGTCTTCTTCGCTCCTCAGCAAAGCTTCTCAGCAACGTCTCTCAGCCGACAGAAGCCCCTCAGGTCCATGGGACTACCTCCTTCCCCTCACTTCTGGAAAACTTCCGTGATTGGCGAAGACATGGAGTGCACGAGGCAATTCTGCATCAGAGTAGGCAATTGAAGGGAACTACTCTGTACGTCGACCAGGATCTTAACTGGCTGCAACAGAGTCCCGTCTGACCGGTAGCTCCTAAGTGAGGGGCCGGCCATAAGGGGAGTGCCGCCGGTCCGTCCGGTGGCAAGCTTAGATTTTAGGCTTGGCCAGCCTGAGGTCACCCGATGCAATGCATCGCTTCTTGCCACTCTCAAGCATCGCCACCCGGTACCCTATCAGCATCTCACGCTCATTTCCTCCACGCTTCCTCAAGCCAGCTGAATCGCTTTCGGTACATGCCGCACACCGCTCCCCGGTGAACAGGAGCAGATCATCGGCGTCTACATCAAATGCCAACAAATAGAATTGTGCCTACGGATGGTATCTTGGAACCGTTGGGGCTTGGTTGGCGAAAGGGGAGAGTCTCAACTCTATTGCACTAGATATGGATCTCATTTTCCCTCATGGAAACATGGAACATGCAGGCAACCTGATCGCCGAACCTCGGGCTATCTGCATTTCACATTTTGTTCAATGAGTGCAGGGCAAATGAGGGCATGGCGGGGTTGCCTCGCTACTATCTCGTGCAACCTTGGGGCACTCGGTCGCTACACAAAAGCATTGCGGTACAATCGCTACTTGTGGGTGCCGTGCGGCATGACGGTGGCAACATTCTCTTCATAGCGACATGCTACTTTCCACATGCCGAGAAACGCTTTTATAACACTCATTGGGATGTGGATAGATTGGAGCCCTATGTCAATCTATATGATGACATACAGCAGCACAAACATTTGGGCAAGATTATGTTGCTTAGCGACTTTAATGCACGCACGGGAGTCGAGCAGGTCCCAAAATTTGAGCCCCTGACAGAGGACGTCTTGCAGTTGAACCCCACAGAGGTGGCTTGGTCAAGGATATCAGATGACAACCATATTTCGCGCTATGGCGGCGGGGTTGTTGTTCTTTGGGTAGTATCTTTGACCGGTCATTTGTAATGGGTTGGCACAATGGCCATCTTTCAGACTGTGCAAGGCGGGGAGAACCAAGAGGGCGGCTCCAGTGTGGTGGATTATCTGCTAGTTGAGGAACAAGATCTGGACATGGATATCCATTTTTTCATTGGAACAGACACTCGGGACGAGGAAGTGGACTCGGACCACCAGCCCTTGTTCGTGCATCTCCATTGGCAAGCTCCCCTTGCATCTACTGCCTCAACACCCCAGGTGCCCCTTGCTGGACTACGACCGTGCAGGGACCTATGCCCAGCTGCTTTGAGCATGACCTGGCAGGACTGCTGCAACTCCCCACACTTAAGCAACAACGCTTTCCGGTGACTCACACAGCCCTGCATTTGTTGTTGAGATGCTTTGGGAGAGGCCGCTCCACGGTGAACCTCGGCGCTACCACCTTCCCCAAGCGATGGTTCGATGATGAGTGTCCGGGAGCTCAAACGCACCACCCGGCCAAATCAGGATCCCACCTCCCGCTTGAGGCCATCAGTCAATACCGCTCCTTCCTCAAGAATAAAGCGGATACCTCGCAGAGCACCAGCAACAGATGTTTGGTCTCCTGGATCGGCACCCCAAGATCTGGAAAAGAGTCTTGAGCAAGACTGCGCAGCCCACAGGGAACATCACCTCGGAGCAATGGCTAAAGTACTTGCAACAGCTTTACGACCCGCTCGGGGGCCGGACACCAGTCCCTCCACAGATAGGCATGGTTCTGGTCGTCACAGAGGGGGATGTCATCATGGCCCTACAACGTCTAGCTAATGGGAAGGCAACAGATTTAGATGGCATGCAAGCGGAACTTCTGAAATGGGCTAGGCCTCCACTGGTGCCTGTCCTCACGGCATTGCAAGAAGGCTTCCCTCCGCAGTGGACCACTAGTAAGTTGTGCCCATATACAAGGCAGGGGACCCTCACTGCCCAGCCAACTATCGTACTATTATGGTCAGCTCTCTCTTTGCAAAACTATTGGCTGGCATCCTTGAGCAGCGGCTGACAATATGGACAGAGGAGGCAGATGTGCGAGTTCTCACACAGGCAGGTTTTCGGCCCAGGCTTCCACCATTGATCATATCTTCACTCTGCGCACATTGATTGAGGATAGCAGGAATCACTGGCAAAACTTGTACTGCTGTTTCGTGAATTTCGCAAAAGCTTTTGACACAGTGCCCCCAGGCCGTATCACATCGTCAGGACAGCCGGCAATCAGTAGTATTGGAGTGCGTCAGGGTTGCCCCCTCTCCCCCACACTCTTTGGCCTATACATTGACCAGCTGGAGGTGCGGGCGCCCATCTCATGCATCACACAATCCGACAACTCATATATGCTGACGATGTCAACCTCCTGGCCTATACTCCAGAGGACATGCAACGTCACCTGGATGCTCTTGACACTTTCTGCCGATTCACTGGCATGAGACTTAACTTGGTCAAAACTAGGGTCCTGCTAGTTTCATCATCCCGTCAGCCAAGGGTTCCCTCATTCACTTACCAGGGGCAAGATGTAGAGGTGGCTCCGACCTACAAGTACTTGGGGATCGAGTTCTCTACTACCATCCATTGAGATGCTGCCATCAGATTGCGGGTCACGGCAGGTTGGAAAGCACTGTATGCCATGCAGAATAACAGCCACAAGGCAGAGTTGTATGTCTGGTACCACCAGTCACACTTGTTTCAGGCCTTGGTCGAGCTGGTCCTAGGTGCCTCCAATCATAAATGACTATAAGCAAAACGAGGGGTGCCCAGAGGCCCCAACATACGATCTGGGCCATAGGATCGACGAATCGGACGACTGTTGTAGTCCAGGGTGCACCTCGTTTAGAATATGTAGCAAAATAACAAGGGGTTCCAGGGGGGCTTGATATGGATGTAAAAATAACAAATCCTGAAACCATAGACCATATATCCCTAAAACAATTGAATGGAGTGTTATAAAAAAAAACATAAATTCAAGATAAAAAATAATCACATTAGCTCACTGGGTACATTGGTCATAGTAGTCTTATTAGATGTAACGGGCCCATGGTAGACCGCTCGAGTATTCGAACCTTGAATGTGCCTGTGGGGCGTTCCCGAGACACGGGCATAAATGGGTAGAAGCGACTACTCATAAACGTCTAGACGGTTTTCCCCAGTTGATTAAGGGCATGTCGGTTAGGTACGTTACAGTTGGTATCAGAGCAGGTCTCGAGCTCGAGTCTCCATGGGTGCTTATATGCATGGGTAATTTGCAAAGACTTAGTAATCATTGTGATATAGTATGACATAGACATGGTATAGCCTTGGATGCTCGAGGACGAGCATAGTTCTAGTGGGAGAGACTATAACGGGCCCATGGTAGACCGCTCGAGTATTCGAACCTTTGATGTGTGCCTGTGGGCGTTCGGAGACACCCGGCATAAATGGGTAGAAGCGACTACTCATAAACGTCTAGACGGTTTTGTCCAGTTGGTTAAGGGCATGTCGGTTAGGAATGTTATATTAGAACATTGGGTTATTTTGGTAGAGGTTCGAGCCCCCGTATTCTAAAATCTTAGGAAAAGCCGTATAGAGGTTCGATATTCCCTCAATTCAAGCTTAACTGCATCCACTTGAACTGCATTCTTAGAACTTCATTCTTTGAGCTTAACTGCTTTCGTTCTTAGGGCTAAACTGCATCCACTTCATTGCATTATCAGAGCTTCAAAAGCTGAGAAAAGCTTTTCAACAAAAGCTGCTGGTCTCATTTCCTCAGCTATTGAGACTGTTGATTTTGGTTAGAACAACTTATTTTTGGACTTGATCAGTGTAGGTTCCGTACGCGTACGGAACCTTTTAAGTACTTAAAGTACCGGATTCAGACGTATTGTAACGACGTAACAATTATCGTGTTTGTGTCAAATTTTTTTTGTCCAGATCGCATGCAGACGTAATGATTTAATAGGTACTTGTGACATTGCCATACAAGGCGTCGACGTTATGTTAATGTGTAAAAGTAATTTTTTTTTCTCCAAAATTGCCCTAAACCTAAACCTATGCGTCCCTTCCCGCCGCTCGCAGAGTCCAGCTTCGATGCCATATCCAGCATCGTCTATGGCCACCACTATCTATCGTTTTGCTATGGTCTATTGTTTGTGAAAAATCACAGTTAGATGCTGAGCCACCACTATATCCATAAGCATTCAACTCCGGCGGGTGATCCAGAGGTAGTAGGAACAAATCCGATCAAGCTTAACCAAGCTTCACCCCCATACTGGTCTGTACCATTTTGCATCTCTTTTCTCCTGTAGAAAATCGTATTAAGGCAGTTTGCTAGCCACATCATTTACAATGGTGAGTATAAGTTTCAATCTTATGGTTTTTAAGCTTTCTTTACAGTTCTAAACGAAGACAATGTGATTGCTTGCTTTCCTTTCTTATTAATATAGATTTTGCATCTGTTTTTTTTTTGCATAATACAGGTGATCCTGCAGCTGTAGGCACAAATCCGACCAAGTTTAACCAAGGTTCATCCCATATGGCCAAGGCCCAAGCTTCAACTTCTGTACCATTTTTGCAGCTCATTTTTCCCGTGAAAAATCGTATTATAGGCAGATTATGCTAGCCAGATCATTTACAATGGTATGGTAATGAATGAAATCTTGGACGGTACTAGTACTATATGTTAGCCTAAAACCTGGAATTTTAGCCTAACCTCAAAGGAATCTTAAACAGAATGGTTAGAACCTCCAGATCACTTAGGGTGATCAATCCTTGTCATATGAAACCAGAAAATTCATTTTTGAAGTGCTAGTTTTTTCAAAATCACTAGAGTCCCCAAACAGAAAAAAACGTCGAGCAAAAAACTGAACTTGCAGGACACATCTTGAGAGATTTTGAAGATCTGATTGGTGTTATAAGTGGTCAACAAAGCGGAGGAAAATGGTGGAGAAGATTTGACTTGATTTGAATAAGGGAGGGTCAAGAAAATCGAGGTCAAAGGCAGGTCAAAAAGTTGGCGGTGCCAAAAGCAGAGAGCCAAATTTTGCAGATGGAGTTTGATGGGAAATTTTGGGTTGGGATCTATGCGAACAACTACAAAATAGCCTCTAGATCACGTGCAAAAAGGTTTGAATAGCAAAAGGATGTTTTAGTTTCCCGTAAGTAAACAAAACCTCAAGAAAAGAACAAACTCAGAATTGATTATGAAAAGAAATCTTTTTATATGTTTTTCTCCGAATGTATAGGTTTCTAGGATTCCTATAAGGATGAAATACAACTATCCTGAAGAAGATATAATCTCCGAGTAAGTGTTTTTGGTCTTGTTTTGGTTTTTGCTTTTTAAAAAGAGCAATGCGTAATTACAAAAATGGATGTACAATGATGAAAACGATTTTTCAGGCAAAGACTATGCATTATAGCAATGTGGTACGAAAGTTTGATAATGTCAACAGGTATTACCAAAGTTTGAAAATAATAATGCTTGAGTAATAATGCTTGAGAGCAATTTCAAGATTGTATATGAGTCTTTCGAGGGCTTCAAAAAATACCAATGAAGTAATATGGAATGATTATTTAAGTTTGCAATCGAGGTGCTTCGATCTTGAAACAGGTCACAACGAAGGGGACTTCAATCTCGAGCGAAATAGAGCTGGAATCCGAAAGGGAGCGAGCAAAATGATATCAAAAATATTCAAAGTCGCCAAAATCACAGAGGTATATCTCTGAGGGGCGTCCCGATTTGATCTGTAATGTTGGTTTAAGAACTGTTCTTCCCACAAAACTAGCTCGGCCGAGTGCTTTAAGGCCACATTTGAGCAATTTCTCATGGATCAAGTGCCACAGAGGGTCCCCAAGGTCTCGGAAAAGGTTCAGGAGTTGATCTCGGGGGAAAATTGGCGGGATTCAATCAAATTATGGCACGAATTGGCCGAATTTAGCAGCTTCCCTATTTTCTAGGGTTCGTCGAAAATTTTCAAATGGCATATATCCCACAGGCACAAATGAGTCTGGCAGCTTCTGTATATAAGGAATAGTGTTGACCCCACTATTAAGTTTACGTGCCACGCAGAGGGGACACCCACCAGAACCGCCCCCCCACACGCCACGGAAAAAATTGGGGTGACCGAACTATCATGCGTAATTAGATAGGGTAGATAGGCTAGAATAGGTTTTTTATTTTTTTGGCACGCATCCCAAGAATCCAATTTTGAAGGCCTTCCCAAGGGTTTTTTTCAAATTTAAAAAGGCTATGTTAGCTCTTTTTTGCCAAGCTTTCCATCTAGAAGGTTTTCAGGTCAAACTGAAATATTTGAATTTTTGTCCATTTTGACCCATGGTCAATGAATATTGCAACATAGGGATGGTGAAAAAGTCATGGGAAAAGATGGGAAAAAGGGTGTAAATAGGCTATACTAGGGTTTAGGAAGATGAAATGAGAATGAGAAAAGAGTTTTCTTGCCTTTGAAGTTTTTCAAGATCATTAGGGGGCAATTCTCAATTGAGGGTAGGATCAATAAGAAAATGGGTAGTGAAATGATGGGAAAAGGTCTCAAAAGTGGAAAAAATGGTGAAAGAAAGGTTATAAAAGGTTCATAGGACATAAAAAGGTGGATATGGAATGAAGACAAGATGGGTACCTCAGAAGCACTTGATTTCATCTCGCATTGTCTCTAATGCTCAAATCATACCTCATAGTGAAGATACATTTGCTCAAAGCCTAAGGGTCTTCCAAACTTCTATAAGGGTCTTCCAAACTTCAAGGCTAGAATAAGAGCACATTTCACTTCCAAGATGGCATCCTTATGTGTGTGTGACTTCAAACTACTAATGAAACTCAAGCAAGCTTCATAAGGTTGAGCTTTGGTAAAACAACTTGTGCTTCTTTTTGATAATCTTGCTATAGCCTTTGCCTGGTCTTCAAATCAAAGGAAAATGTTAAGCAAATGGGAATGTGTCTAAAGGTATTTTACCTCAAGGAAAAGATTAGGCTATAAAAGGAGATCCCCAATGCCTTCCAAACTTGGTCAAATGTCTTCCAAACTCTAATGGGATCACAATAGCTCGAAACTTTTCCTTAGAGGAAATATGGATGAAACAAAAGTTTTTGATAATAGATGCTAGTCCATGTTGCCGAAATGGGCAACATCTCCCTCAAAGGAAAGAATAGGCTGGTCCCCCAGCCCCTCAACGGATGTAAGCTTAGACCGAGGATCTTCAAATACCGGTGCGGTGTGACGAATGATGTAGAGGAATGGAATGAATGGTATGAGTGTGAGATGAACTCGCTATGGTGGAAATGTGGTGAAAGCATTGTAGGGAATGAAAATAAAAGGATAGAAGGTTGAAATGGAATGTAGGGCAACTTATAAGTGAGATGAAAATGGAGGAGAAAAGAATGAACACGCATATGAAAGAATCAAGGTTAGCATGAGTGCCAAGCAAGATGTGGAAAATTATATATGGATAGCACTCTAGAACTCCAATGGAGAAGCAAGGTCTTTATGAAGAATAGGCGGTTTAGAAGACAGATGAAATGTTTTAACAAATGGTCCCTGTCATGACAACATAGAGCCCATTAATAGGTAATAATCAAAGTCTTCATCCCTTGTGGTCACATTTCTGCGCACTAAACAGAAAAAACACAATATCAAACCTCAAAGGAAATATGCTAATCAAAAGAAATATTAAAAAACTCAGCTTTGAAATTATGAACTAACCCATTCTAAGCTAGAACAAATGCTTATATAGAAGTGAAGAGGCTCAAGCAGGGCATGCGAGGCCAATATCTTTAAGGTGTTGAATATTAATGGGATTTGGCGGTTCTAATCATGTACCAAGATCTCGCCAACCTATAAGATGAGCACCCATCTCCTAAAATCTGATAGGGACCCTCCTGTGGATTTTCAAACTTTGAAAGCTTTCCTTCATCTTTAGCATTCCACTTTAAAACTAGTTCCATAGGTGTAAACTTGTCTTGTAGTTTGTGAGCAGCCTTGAAAGTCTGGCCGCACTCTTAGCCTTCTTCAAAGAAGTTGTAATTCTCTGCAACAAACCTTTCTTCATCTAATTTTAAAGAACTTCATACACAGTGCTTCAAGGCTTCAAAACTCCAACTCCAAATTTTGAGTGCCATCCTTAAAGAAGGTATCTCTAACTCGACTGGAATAATGACCTCTACTCCATATACTAAACTGAAGGTGAGGCATTAGTAGCTGCTTTTAGAAGTAATTCTATGAGCCCAAAGAGCATCATATAATTTCAAGTGCCAATCCCTTTGGTTTTGGCAAACTGTTTTCTGCAAAATACCCTTAAGCACTTTGTTAGTAGACTCAAATTTGGCCATTTCCTTGAGGATAACAAAGCCGAGCTTTTCACATGCTTGATCTTGAGACTTGAAACAAGGAAATTAATAACTTCATTAATAAAAGTAGAGCCTCTATCGGTCAAAATTTTAAAAGGAATGCCAAACCTAGAGCAAATATTCTCATGCAAAAAATCTAGCAATAGTATGGGCATTTGCTTTCCTTAAAGGTGCCGCTTCGACCACTTAGTGAACAGATCAGAAATACAACAATGTATTCATGTCAATGAGGATGGAGGATTGATAGGGCCAACATAGTCCAATCCCCAAACTTGAAATGGACCAGGGGAGACAATTCCTATAAGAGGAGCGGGGATGCAAGATTCTTTTGCCAAAGATCTGGCATTGATGACAAGTCTTTATAATATCATAACAATCTTTAAATAAATGAGGCTTAAATAACCAGACCTCAATATTTTTTGGTAGTTTGTGTTCACGCTGCAAAATGACCACCACAAACGCTTTTGATTTTGACAAAGTACCGTAGGCAGCTTCATCTTCATCAACACATCTTAAGAGTACGCCATCCCTATTTACCTTGCACAAGATGTCACCAACCAAGGAGTAAGTCAAACATTTTAACTTAAACTTATAAGCTTGGCTTTTTGAAAATTCGAGAAGGTATCTCGATCTTGAAGGAACCTCCTAATAGGTTGTTGCCAACCTTGAGCTGGTATAGTTGACAAGTCCTGTTCATTTACAACAAGGTTAGTCATTTCTTCTTCTTGTATCAACTCCTCATGTTCAAAGTAGGCGCCAGGGCAAGTATAAACCGGGTTGTTCAATACATGAATAACCTTTACCTTTAAATCATAGGATTGAAGTCTACAAGCCCACCTATGAAGCTTAGGGTTTTCTAATTTCTTACCATACAAAAGGGCATGGGGTTCTCTTTTGCATGTAGATAGTGGTTTGGGATTTTGTAAAAAGATGACCTGTCTCTCGATCAAAAAGATGAGAGCAGCAGCACTCCTTTCTATCTTAGCATACTTCTCTTCGGTTTGAGACCATTGTTTGCTTGCAAAAGCAATAGGGTGTCTATCCTGCAAAATGGCAACTCCAGCCTTTTTAGTGATGGTTATGTAAACTTTAAATGGTAATGAAAGGTGCGAGTTTTTAAAAGTGTAGAATGGCAAATAGCCTCTATGATCTGCAAAAAGCTTTTTCACACTCATCAGTCCAAACAACAGGGCCTATACTTACTTTCTCTTTTACTAACTTGGCCTACTCTAGTCAACTTAGAGAGGGGACTAATAAGGTGAGAGAAATTAGGCACATACACTCTTAAGAAAGAGGTCATTCCCATAAATCCCTTGACTTCTTTAATTGTCCGGGTGTTTGAAGCTTTTTTAAAGCTATGATCTTCTCTTCACTACTTGAAGGCCTTTAGCAGAAACCTCATGGCCTAAGAGCTGGCCTTTGGGCCAAAAAAGATGCACTTCTTTGGGTTTAGATTAACTCCAGTTTGTTCGACAATGTAAATATCCTTGTTAGCTCGAAATATGATCACTTGTACCAGTACCTAAGCATAAATCATCAAGATAAAACTGAATTGCTCGGGGAGTCATGTTTGCAAAAGACAGTATCCATAGCTCTCCGCGAAATGTAGCAGGGCATTCATTAAGCCAAAAGGCATCCTTTTCATTGCATAAGTTCCCCATGGAGTAATGAAGGATGTCTTTGGTTGATCTTCCTTTTTGATGCTAATCCGATTAAAACCAGAGAAACCATCAAAAATGAGTACATAGACTTGCCGTACCAATTGCATAAAGTATTTCTTCCAAAAAGGCAAAGGGTAACAATCTTTGTGGTAGCTTTATTTAGATCTCTATAATCCACACATATTCTTAGAGAACCATTCTTTTTAGAACTCCGAACAATACAAGAAACCCAAGAAGGGTTCACAATGTCAACTATCAAACCTCGACTCTCGATTTTGAATAGTTCTTGCTTGATAAGATCTAAAAGTGAGGAATTAATTCTTCTCAATCTACGCATGGCGGGTTTAGTATCTTCACGAACTTTTATCTCAAACTCACAAATGCTCCTATCAACCCCTTTCAATTACGAATATTCCCATGCAAAAACATCCACCCAATCTTCAAAGTACTTAATCATTTTTTACCTTTGCAATCTTCATCATATAGATCTCCCATTTGCAAAGTCCTCGACATACCTCCTTTGTGCACTTCAAGTTCTTTGTGTGATTCCTCTTGTGCTAGGTTGATGGTCAAGATAGGATGAAACTGAGAGAGTTCATCTTCATCTAGGACATCTTCCTTGATAGCTCCCTCAGAGAGATGCTCTAAGAGTGTTTTCCTGCACAAAGAATCAGCCTCAAAGTTTTAGACCTTGAATATGATAAATTTCCCAATGAAAAAAAGTTAGCAATTCTCGAGCTTGTGTGTTCAGATCCTCCATATCTTGATGTTTTGTTTGGTATTCTCCCGTAACTGTTTGCAAACAAGTTGTGAGTCTCCATAGATAACAATATGGGAAATATTCATGAACCTTGCTTCCCAGTAGGCTGCAATGAGGGCCCTATATTCTCTGCATTAGAAGAAATATTAGGATGAATCCTCCCTATCTTAGTCATCGACTTAAGATGCATCCTTCGAATAGCGCGGAAGAAGCAATCCCTAATTTTTAGACATACCTCCATCAAACCAAAGGTAGGCCTTGTTTTCTTTTGGATCAGGGAACTCTACATGAGCAAAGTTGATAACTTCTGCATTTATATCAACATCTAGACCTAAACTGTAAACTCCTAACTCTTCTTCCTGCAAAATATCCACATCTATGAATCTAATGTTAGCGTAAGGGTCGGTTTGGTTTACAGTTTAATGGAAGTTGCTCCATTTGAAATAGTGCAAATACCTTCGGACCATATAGGCCTAGCATCTCTTTGTTTTCATCCACCTTCTTCCCAATAGCAATTTCTCCGGATCAAGTGCCACGGAGGGTCCCCAAGGTCTCGGAAAAGGTTAGGGAGTTGATCTCGGGGGAAAATTATGGATTCAATCAAATTATGGCGCAATTGGTCGAATTTAGAAGCTTCCCTATTTTCTAGGGTTCGTAAAAAATTTTCAAATGGCATATATCCCAGGCACAAATGAGTCTGGCAGCTTCGTATATAAGGAATAGTGTTGACCCCACTATGGATTTTACGTGCCACGAGAGGGGACACCACCCAGCTGTGGAACGGCCCCCCGCCGCCACGTGGAAAAAATTGGGGTGATTTGGAACTATCGCGTAATTAGATAGGGTAGATAGGCTAGAATAGGTTTTTTATTTTTTTTGGCACATCCCAAGAATCCAATTTTTGAAGGCCTTCCCAAGGGTTTTTTTCAAATTTAAAAAAGGCTATGTTAGCTTTTTTTGCCAAGCTTTCCATCTAGAAGGTTTTCGTGTCAAACTGAAAATATTTGAATTTTTGTCCATTTTGACCCATGGTCAATGAATATTGCAACATAGGGATGGTGAAAAAGTCATGGGAAAAGATGGGAAAAAGGGTGTAAATAGGCTATACTAGGGTTTAGGAAGATGAAATGAGAATGAGAAAGAGTTTTCTTGCCTTTGAAGTTTTTCAAGATCATTAGGGGGCAATTCTCAATTGAGGGTAGGATCAATAAGAAAATGGGTAGTGAAATGATGGGAAAAGGTCTCAAAAGTGGAAAAAATGGTGAAAGAAAGGTTATAAAAGGTTCATAGGACATAAAAAGGTGGATATGGAATGAAGACAAGATGGGTACCTCAGAAAGCACTTGATTTCATCTCGATTGTCTCTAATGCTCAAATCATACCTCATAGTGAAGATACATTTGCTCAAAGCCTAAGGGTCTTCCAAACTTCTATAAGGGTCTTTCAAACTTCAAGGCTAGAATAAGAGCACATTTCACTTCCAAGATGGCATCCTTATGTGTGTGACTTCAAACTACTAATGAAACTCAAGCAAGCTTCATAAGGTTGAGCTTTGGTAAAACAACTTGTGCTTCTTTGATAATCTTGCTATAGCCTTTGCCTGGTCTTCAAATCAAAGGAAAATGTTAAGCAAATGGGAATGTGTCTAAAGGTATTTTACCTCAAGGAAAAGATTAGGCTATAAAAGGAGATCCCCAATGCCTTCCAAACTTGGTCAAATGTCTTCCAAACTCTAATGGGATCACAATAGCCTGAAACTTTTCCTTAGAGGAAATATGGATGAAACAAAAGTTTTTGATAATAGATGCTAGTCCATGTTGCCAGAAATGGGCAACGCTATATACAAGATCAACAAACACCAAACAACTACATCAGACTTATATGTATCCTGTTATAAAATATGTATTGAAGCTCCAAATTGACTTATATGTATTCTGTTATAAAATATGTATTGAAGCTCCAAACTGTAAAATTGTATATATTAACACATAAATCTACAAGTTCGAAGTACTTTACATAAAAACGTCACGGTCACGTCGCATAAATCTGATATATAGGGTAATTACCTCTTAACTTTAACGTCTTTTAACGAAAAAAAATTTAGATGCGTCAAATTTCATGCGATGACGTTATTACGTTATCGCGTAAAAACGTAAAAAAACGCAAAGCACGTAAAGTACGGTACTACACTGGACTTGATAGAGATTCTTTTTTTATGCTGGAAGTTAAGTGCAAGAATAAATAATCTGTTATATCTACCTTAATGCTTATAGCTATATACTTCAAACATTCGTAAACTATAATTCATTAGTTAGAGGTGATATACACAAATGCTTTGCATTTACTGTCGCAGTGCAAGTGAGTGTGAAATGGCAAAAGGAGGTTTTTCCATCTGTGGACATTGACACAGAGCAACCGCCTTATGTATTCAAATGTCGATTTTTTATCTTCTTTGGTGTACCACCGGAGAGACAAAAGATCATGCTTAAAGGGGTCTTCTAAAGGTCCTGATGTTCAAGACATAATTGTCAACCTGCCTAATATTTAGCATTGTTCCCGAAGTCTATGTTATGGTTATAGGACTAGGATGATGGCGACTGGAGTCAACTTGGAGTGAAGGAGGTATGAGAAGTGAGTTGTGCCCCATTTGCTCCTCTTGTATCCTAATTTTGTTCCCTTTATGGCGCTAACACGTGGAAGTCGGTGAATAATGATGATGGGCACGAGGGGGTACCTAAAGCTCCCGAAAAAGGTCCGGTGTTTGTCGAGGATCTCCCGGAAGATGAACAACGAGTGCTTCTTTGGTGAGTTCAGTCTAGGATTTGTCCGATCTTTATGATGCAGCTTTGAATCCATTCAATTAAGTAGATGATGAGGAAATGGTACTAGAGGCCGAGAAGCTTTTATGGATTACCTAATGAAAGGAGGAAAAAAAAGAATGGCATGCTTGTATTTGTCTATTTTCTTATCCCATTGTAACAGTTGATCTCAGGAAAGAAACTAGGAAAGAGTCTAGTACTTGGAATTAAGACAGGCAGTTTAGTGACGTCAGGGAAAGATATTAATTTGTTCAAATGGTTTGATCTCCTTGAAATCCAAATGACTTTTATAGCTTCATGTGTCTTTCTTAATTGCTGTAGCCATTATGGTAGTTTAAATCTCTTATTAAGATTGCTTTCGACGAATGACCGGACATTTTGGGGATGTCTTATCTCCAGCTATATATGATTACATTGATTACTTTATGTTGTTTCTAAGATTGGTAGTTTTGCTCGCCCTTTCAGAAGTTGATATCACAATATTGTCTCTCTTCTAATTTTTCATGCAATGGCATTGAAAGGGATCTACAGCAGGCTTGGTCAATCTTGGAATCACATGCTATATGAACTCAACCCTTCAATGCTTGCATTCGATTCGAGTTAAAATCGCTGCGTATAAGTTTTGAAGTGCAAATACATTATATTCTTTTTGTTCTTGAACGAAGGGATAATTAAAAATGGAAATTAAAGTGTAGTCACATTGATGAAGTTTGCCTCACTTGTAAATTTTAAATGTAATTAACTGGCAAAGTGGAGTCCAGAATTTAGGTGCAATTTTAAAGCTAGTAATCAGGAGGCAGGAAATAGAAGAATGACAATCTTCTTTTATCATATATGGGATTCTCATGCAAAATATGCCATGTTGTGCTGCATGCAGCTCCATCCCATATGTTTAATTGTAATGTTCGGGTCCTTGGCTTATATGTTTTCTCATTTTTTCTGAACCGGCAGATACTCTAGTGGAAATGAGCCAGGATTAGATCCTACAAGAACCCTAACAGTTGCGACTAAAGATCTATTCAGTGAGCTTGATCGTAGTTTACGTCCCGTTGCCCCTACTCGGTTGTCATCATGTTAAAGATATGTATTTGACAATGACAAGAAGGAAAAACATTTTAGTTGCTACGCAACATAAACCCTCAATTTGGCCAGCAGACAAATACTGGCATGTACATGCAAAGAGGGTTGGTTTTGGCCTTTGGGATTCTTAACTTGGTTTTATCCCTCATATTGGTTATTTAACTATCATTCTCGCAGGATGCAGAAGAGTGTTGGACACAACTGATATATACGCTATCTCAACGTTTGCGTCCTACTCAACGTTCTAGCTTGATGATATCATTCCTAGCTAGAGGGCAAGTTGGAAATTGTTCCGTCGTTGAAGATTATTGAGTTTCAAGATTATATAGATAGACGGTTGAGGCTCAAGTCCGGGGATAAAATTGTAACTATCTCAACGTTTGCGTCCTACTCAACGTTCTAGCTTGATGATATCATTCCTAGCTAGAGGGCAAGTTGGAAATTGTTAAAGTCGTTGAAGATTATTGAGGTTCAAGATTATATAGATAGACGGTTGAGGCTCAAGTCCGAGGATAAAATTGTAATGTATATTTTTCTTTATGCATCAATAACATTGCGGTGCCTTTTTGCAATGGTTTAGGACACTAATGGAGAGGACTAAAAAGCTATTACTTGAAGACTCAGAAGTTGAAGCGTTCTTTTTTGAAGACTTTGGATTTCCTTTTCTTTCACACGACGCTAGGGTTTTGGAGTCCATTGCCCATGATCTTTGTTGGCATTATGCAGATTGTCAATTCTTGACATGTAACTATGATTATATTTGAATACGAGATTTTTCTTTGATATACACTCTTTATCTCTTTATGAATGTATACCCTGTTAAAGCTAAATATCATTATAAAGAAATCATCCGGATAAAATGCAAAAATGCCAAAATTATGAAAAAAATGAGAATGTCGATGAAAATGTGCTAACGCACTTATGAAGCATATGACCTAATATTGTGACAAACAAACGAAAAAAACGGCGTAAATTCGACGAAAACCCGACGTAATTTTGGCGATGCTATGACGAATATTTCGATGAAAATATCGAAAATTTGAGCGCTCGAATTCGACGAATATTCTGACAAGAAATTCGACGAAAAATCGACGATTTTAGCGCCGTAAAATCTATTAAAATTTCGACGAAAAATCGACGATTTTGGCGTCGAAAAATGTGAAAAAATTCGACGTATAAAAACGACGATTTTTTCGCCGAGAATATCGTCGAATATCGTCGACCATATGAGTCTGGGCAATTGCCTATTCTGTAAAGGGTTTCTGACGATTTTTCTGACGCAAAACAGGTTTTCTGTTGTAGTGATTCATTTAGAGTCTGCTTTTGCACCTCCTCTAATTGTAGCTTCTAACATTTTCCCTTCGAAAACTTCCAGCCTTACATGCAGAAATATATTGTGGATCCTAAATGAAATATAAGCAAACCTTTAGGTTTCTTCCGAAAGTAGCAGCTCCAAAAGCTATACAATCATAATCAGTGTAGGTTAAGTACGCGTACGTTACGTTTTCCATACTTAACGTACCGTACCCATACGTACCGTACGTACTTATTCATTTCGTGCATCAAATAAGAATTTTTTTTTTTTTGGTTTGTTGTTTACGTGCAGCGTGATGATGCGTTTTATAAGTCACGGTGCACCCTGACGCATTTTATATGCGGTACAAAGTACTTTTCAAAAAAAATAAAAAAAATATTTTTTTCGGTTAACGTCGCGTCTGCACGATTTTATGGTACCGCACGTCTGCACGCCGCCACTTTAAACAACAACTTTTGACGACGTTTGTATGCGTTAAACTCCGGCCATCGTCGTTACCCGTCTCGTCGTTGCATCGCATTACATACACGCATCACGGTCACGAAGTACGGTACTACACTGATCATAATAATCTTTTCCTAGCTAGATGGATGGGTGACAAAAAAAACTTACCTCTTTATTGGTTGCAGTATTTTTGTGAGGCTAGAAGTTCTTGACTTTAGACAGATTTAGACATGCAAACCACGCATTACATTTTGTCAAAGAAGCAGTTATGGCAGCAAGACTTATCCTAAGCATAATCATTTGGCCAGTGATCAAGCTTCAGATTCTGCAATAACCCTTGGGCTGGGCCTGTGAACATATAGCATGTCTAAATCTTTGCAGATATAGGCTGCGTGGCAGAGGGATACACATTCCAACTAAATTTATGGAAGAGCGGTAATACCCAACAACTAATCTTCTTGCCATATCATTTGTCTCGGAATGATTTTGGGCCTGTTAGAATAAAAGCTACAAAGACAAAATTCCCTAATCATTCTCCAAGCAAGAACTCCTTCTCATGTTTCTTAGAAGTGCCCAAAATGGTGTGATGGCTGAAAACCTCTAATGCCTTCTCAAAAGCGATCCTCTACCTTTGCAAAGCACATACGAAAGAATAAATCTATGAGTAAATATATCTAGCTCCCAAAAAAAATGAAAACAAAGAAGAAATCTAAACATCTTGAAGCTTCTTGGAGCTCATTTTATCTCCTCCTCGGTTTATTCTTGCAAGAAAATCTCCAAAGAAAGAATGTCCAAGCCCCCTCTAAATCAACAAAGCACCTTGAAGACTGGTCTTCCCCACCATCACAAATGCAGCATCTATTTTGGAGCAGTAAGTTCAAAACGTAAGATTCAAACCAAAACTGTTCCCACATGTATTGAATAGTCCCAAAATAAAAATGTCCGGCGAGAGGAGAGGGAATGCCGCCAGCTCAAATTGGCATTGAAGGCAGAGCAACCAACGTCCCGCAAGCAGGAAGGGAACCCCGCATGCATCTGCACATGCAGCGTTCCGGTGCGAAAACCAACACTCTTCCATTGTAATAAAGAAGATAGATTCAAGAGAAAAAATAAACACATTACCTAGCTAGTTGCATTGGTTATAACATTCTTAATAGGATATTGAATTATTTTGTTAGAGGGTCGAGTCTCCGTATTTTATATTTAAAACCCGCAAATCTGTATTTTTATATTTCAAATCATAGGCATCGAGAGCTGTCGGATAGGCATATTCACCCTTTATTCCTCAATCTACACCGTACATAAAGTTCCTCGTTTGTGGGGTATGCATGTACAAAATTTGTCATACTGTATAACAAGATTTACAAAATACTATAAGATTTGAGGTAATATACTACATGGTGTTGATTTTGTATATGCGAAACATAATTTTAAGAGCTCTCGCTGCCCTACGTCACCCCCGTGTGAATATGCACCCAAACCAAAGGGGGTTTCAAGGGGGATTTAATTTTAGAGTGTTGAATGTAATGGTTTGTGTTAATTAATGTTAATGGTAGTGATGTGTTGGTTGGTATATTTAACTCAAAAAATTTTTGGCCCCTTCGGGGCCTTGGGGATGGTGTGGGGATTAATAAATATAGTCGGAAACATGGCCTTGGGGATGGTGTGGGGGTTAATAAATATAGTCGGAAACATGTGTATATGTCACAAGAAAAATATAACATATATAGCAGAATATCTAATGGTTGAATATCACCATTTATGAGAATGGGCACTTCAAATTGCGGTACATAATAACCCTTTTAAAATGGTATTGCAAGCAAGATAGTGATTTGTCTATTACCATATGACAATATGCTAACAAGTTCCATTGGCTAAGCATAAAGAGGATTATGCACAATCAACATAGAATAGAATAGAATAGTTTTTTTAACGTCCACGAAGACCAATAGGTCATGGGACCCATACAATGGGCTAGTACAATCATTACTACTAGGATTAAAAAACCCCTGCCTCGAAAGGTTTTCAAGGGAAAAACCTTTGCAGTAATGATGATACTAGACAAGCTTAGATAATGACTACTGAGGGCTCAGTAATTGCAGACGTTTATCTAGAACCTCAAGTATGTATAATGCCAAGTCATGCACAGATGGTGCGCTGAGAAGTTGTGGAAGCGTGGAATGGAATGCTAAGGTCGAAAAATGATTCCGGACTATCTCAAAAGCAGGGCAACTCAGAAGAGTATGGCTTTCATCTTCAATAACCTGTAACTGGCAACAGGCACATAGTCTCGCTTCTCGCGGCAATTGCGGCCGCTCCCATCTACCTGTCTCAATCCGTAGCCTGTGGGACCCCGTGCGAATTGATGCAATAGCTACAAGCTTGTTCCTGGACAATGAAGCAAGCAAATAAGCTTGGGGCCCTGGTGCCAAAGTGGGATTTATGTGTGCATGATAATGACCAGTTTTCACAAAACAAAAAAGGACACAATGAAATATTCAAACCATTATATGTGATGCAGTAATTGGAACCACCTTTATGATCCATTGATAAAGCTGTGGCAAAATTGCATTGCCAGATAAAGGAAAACCTTCAACAGGACAAACCTGGTTGAATGATGAACATGAGAAACCTTTCTTCCTGCTGTCTTCCTGCTTGAATGGTCATCAGGACAAACCCATATCTTGAGCATTGTAGGGTGAAGGTTAAGCAAACCCTTCAATGAGGAATGGACTAAGCAGCATGAAGCACATCCTCAATATGTGATGATAATATGGTGAATCCATATTTGTACCACATTTTGCAGCGCAAATATCTTGTTCAAAATGTACATGAAATAACATGTGCAGATAAAAGAACTAGAATTGCACTTGCATCCAACAAGAACAAGTCTATCCAAATCAAGTGCACATGCAGCTTTTGCATCATTTACTTGTTCCGATCATAACTGGTCATTTGTTCTTTCAAGGAGATAGTAACCACCTATGTAATGAATAGATCATAACAGCAATGACCTGTTTAGACTCAAGAAGTATGTATACACAGTACCAGAATTAAAGGGTGAGAAACAAAATAATTACCTCGATTTCTGTGTCTTGATGGAAGGTCTTCTTTAATTTCAATAGCTTCTTGAGTGAACAGCTCTTCTATCACTTCTTTTGCATTAGCCTTTCTCAATGGCCCTTGTAGCATATGTCTGCAAACACACAACAACAAATTTCTTAGTAGATAAAGCTAGTTTTTATTTTTATTTTTTTGAAATTATGAGGAAAATTTGTTGTAACTGCCAAAGAACATATCAATCACTTCAGTACAAAGCCACCATGCATACATTAATGAAGCTTCTGCCCGTTTTGCTGCCAAGGCATGATTTTCAGCAGATTATAAATTATACAATCTACTGTAACAGCATGAACATCTCTGAACTCAAGGTGTAATATTAGTGATCTCGTTCGACAAAGAACTTACATGACTTTCCAAAAGGGTTGTCGTGATCTTACATAAAAAGAATTAATCAAACCAGCTACCAGCTTTCCTACCTAGACCCAATGGCTCTCTGAATCAACAAATTGCCCCCTGATCGAGTGGCAATCACAATCAAGATCTCACTGCTCCAGAAAATAGCATTCTTCACAATCTTCTCTTCACGAATTTCCATTAGCAATACTTCAAAGGTAAAGGTTAAGACTGTAAAGCTTATGCCATTCATGCAGCAAAGTTTGTATTCCATGGCTTTTTTAGAACAAGGGATGCACGAAAACAAGAATATGGAAATTGTGCTCACCTGACACCAGAGAACCCTAAACCAAAGGGGATTCGCAGGCCTAAATCGCTCAGTTGTGCAGATGACAGAAATTGCAAAGGCTACACCCGATGCTACAGGTCTGGTCGCAAGATGTCGAAGCAGTCGTTGCCTTGAAGAATCGGTTGCTGTGGTGGCCACGCAGGATACAATGATTCTTGTTCTCCTTTTTCTAATAACAGGTCGATGCTTCCCCTGTACCTAAACGTCATCGATGTGCCCCAGAACCAGGCTTCCAAAGCCAGTCGAGCGAGATCGCTGCCCTTATGGCCCCTGCCCTGTCTCAAACAAAACATAGAAACAAAATCATGGACAATCGAAACCCTAAAATACCATATAGGCAGAGCTTTGAAGTTGGAGCTGCAAACAGAGCAGAATACATATAAGGAAGGAGTTGTACACAATGAAGAATCAACGGGAAGGTGGGCAGCAAAGGCAGCGTGCGGGCCACACAGAAGGAGATGGTCCTTCCATCCATAGCCGATCAAACCTAATAATACGCTGGAGTAAATCCCTCTGTACGATTTCCTAAAAGCCCCCCTGCGCAAAAGGAGGTCCCATGTTCGATCTTCTTAGGTCTATGGTCCATTCATCAAATCCTTCTAACCCTTGTGTTAAAAACCCTAAAAATAATGGGAGGATATTGACTCCCACCACAAAAGAAGCCTCCACCACAGGATTTGCCCCTTTTTCTAAAATCAATGGCTGACAAAAGGGTGCACTCTAGAAATACTATTTAGTACACCTGGATGAATACGGCCACCAAATTATATAAAAACCTTAGAGAAAACAGTACAAAAACAGAAAAAAAACCCCTGTTAATGCTAGATATTCGAAACTATCTGAACATATGTAATCTACTCTATCATTTTTCTTTTTTTTTTCTTTTTTAGCACACCAGCCCAACCAAGCCTACAGCCTTTCTTGCAATTCTAGCCTATCCACGTGTAATTTCCATGTCATCAAAATCTGACATGTCTTATCTTGCACTATTAGATCCTCTTTTTCCAGATCTAGGGCCATGAAAATTAGAAAATCGGCCAAAAACGAGGGTGGAGATGGAAAGGGTCATCGAATAACTTCTTCTTGTGTCACCTTATGCTATCTGGACCATTCGGTAAACACCCTCCCTTCTTTGTTTTCCCTTTCGTGGGCATTCCGGCATCCGTCCTAAGGCCATTTGCCAATAAATTGGGAGGCTATTTTCTGAAGCCTATTTCATTTATACAAAAATGAATCTTGTAGGCGATACGCCATTGCCTCCTTCCATGGCGACAATGCATCAGGAGAGCATATCTACGTTTCTGGATGCAGGCTGGCCTAACAAGGTAATTCTTGCATCGCAATGCTGTCTTTCCAGCGAAGTTCCGCGTCCTATTTTTAATTCTTTTCAATCCATTATATTCCACAGAATGTCCCAAATATATAATCACTCTAAAAACAAACACATTAAAAAAACGCAGCGTTTGTTCATAAGAAATCAAGAAAGGTTTGAAAACTTGTATTTTCAAACTTCTTAAGTTGTGGAAGTAATGCGAAAGAATGAAGAACAAATATAAAAAGCTATAACTATGAAAAATAAAGGTAGACTGCTACGTCTGTTTCTTACTGTTGGTCCACATGGCTTAGGATCATTCAAAAAGCCAGAACATCATCATCTTAATTGGTTTTAAACTCGCCTTAAGAATATATAGATTCCATATATAGTATTCTATTTGGAAAAATTAGTTGGTTGCTAGAATTGCCTTATTTAATGGTAATGTTGAAGCACAAGCAAATTGAACCTATATGAATCTCCACTCATTCTTCCAAAAATTATGTTAGAGAAGGTAGAAAATCACCATATCATTGTATAAGTGATAAATGAACAATAATAGAATTTGTAATGATACTTAAAGAGATATACTTTTATACCCAATTCATCTAATTGTGGACCATAATAGTCCTTGCCTATTTATATTCATGTCTACATATAGTAGTATGTTATTTTTAACATCAAATTGGAGATCTATGTTGCCAATGAAGCTTAAGTCCATAAAAATTATAGTCTATCATAAAAGACAAGCTAAAGTTACTATTATTATACCTAAAGTAGGAGCTTCTAAGTAGCAAACATGTGTCCTAAGTTTGTGATAGTAAAAAATAAGAAGATTTCATCGTATGTTTTGCACTAAGACGATACAAACTATATTTTGAACTTGTATCACATGTTTTGTCAATCATGAGTTGAAAAAGAATGTTATCTTGCTTTAAAATATGGCAAGCCTAAGTACAAACTAGAAATGGTCCAGTTCTATTTTAAATCAAATCTTCTACATAATGTGTTGCTTTTAACATAAAATTCATGTCTATGTTGCCAAGCAAGGGTCATATCCATTACAAAAATATTGCCTATCATAAAAGATGAGTTTTTTGTACTATTACCATAACTAAGCTCCAATTTTGTGTACTGACAACCACTTCTAAATATAAAGAATACATAGTTATTCACCATATTTAAGTTGATAAAATTCTTTATTATGTAGATACAAGTGGAATGTATGGAATGCATCATTTATTGCCCATAGAAAGCTTATTTTTGAGTTTAGTTACACCATTTTAGTTCTATTTTTGTCCTGGATTTATGTGTCAAAACTTCTTTCATGAAAATTGAGATCAACGCGACTTATGGAGACTTCAAAAAATTATTGGATTATAGCTCTTAGAGTTGACAACTTATGGCCACAAGTCTTACGTCAAAACTTGTTATAGTAAAGGAGAAACAATTCACAACCTCAAACAACTTTTTTGAGCTAAATATAGTTTGATGACTTCATATAATGTCATCTAATAGCAGCAAAACATGAAAACATGCAAATCAACATGTTTTATAATAAAACATCAATTATTACTTTCAATTTTAGAAATGTTTGGACCCCTTTATGCTAGAAAGTTTAGAAAATGCAGTTCTGGCCTGGCTTAAAAACTGCTGAATTCTATAAGGTTTGGGCAATCACCACAACATATCAGTAAATCCATTGGTCATGAAATTCTCCATAGCCATAAAGAATCAAGTGAAGATTCCAAAGTGGTGGTATCTTATAAAATGGAAATTTCTCTTGTTAGATATCTGGGTTTAAGTGGCAGAGGGTATGCTGGACCAATTCTGGTGGATGAACCCTGGATAGTTCCAGTAACAACTCTAGTGTTAACATCATAATAGAACAACAGTTCTAATACATCATATCTAATCCCTAAAGAATACACAGGTTAGTGTTTTTTGGACAGTCTGGTTTTAGGGTTAATGGTCTATGAAAATGTAACACTAAAACAGAGATGCTCCCTAGCTTAAATCCTACTGCTAAGCTAGGAATAACAATCTAACTATGACCAACTTGCTCCTTCACCCAACTCTCCACTGAAACTGCCTGACATGGCGATCTTCAGCAAATACTAAGGCGTTGGGACAACGCCTTATATACCCGAGCCCTATTCAAGCTTTGAAGCTCCTTTCTATCCTTTCCTGCTCGAAATGACCTTAAGAAGCTCATCAACCTGCTGCTAGCTCAGAAACCTAAAAAGTTTTAGGGTTTATGCTTATAGGCCTCGAAATTGGTGCCTTGCCCTTCGATTGGACCACGTGGTCCAATAATGTCTTGCCACTTGGCAACACCAGCACCTTATGGAAAATACCTATTAATAGGTATTTGGGGTAGGGGGCTCTCCCTTTGACATATGTCACACATGCAATGGGGCATGTGCCACACATGTGGGCTTTAATGACTCACACTTAACATGTTATGTGGAATAACATATTGGGTGTTTGCCACTAGGGGGAAATATATTATATTACTCACATATATCTAAGGTTCATTGGTGGTATTATACCATTAGTATAATATACCAATTCCCCTCATGGTCTTTATGCACCATCATACCTACAGTATGACCGTGTCCTACCCTTTTACATGTCATCCCGGTGACATTTATTGTGACGCAGCAGTATAATCTATGTATTTTTAGCAGATATTATGATGGAACGTCATATTCTCCCCACCTTGAATTGATGTTGTCCTCAGTATCAGGCATCTCCCCGCGTTGGAATCTTGCATTAACTTTACAACATATTTATTTACATACTTACTAGTTTACACAAGATTTGAGGCAATTAGTTCAGATAGTAAAATTAGATTTACTCTAGGATTTAACGATATTTGACAACAGTTACACACATCGTAGCGCGATTATATAAACTATAATCATAATTTAGACAATAACATTACATAAACAAGGTGTTAATTATCATGCATAGAAATTAGACTTGTGCTTCTTATTCTCCTCCTTGGGTCCTGCATTACACTTAGAAGTATATATCTAAACATTATCATTTTTATTTAACTTAATTCCTATGATATATACACAAGGTAAAATCTATGCAATTATTACTATCAATATTTAACCTATCAACAAGATACATTAAAGCTTATAATACATGCGCTCATGTGGACTGCTTCCAATGCACCCCACCTTAATCTATCTTAGGTTACATATATAATTTATGTGGTTTAAAGGGGACACCGCCTATTTAACCTACTTGAGCCGAACTACTAGCTCAAGGCTACCTCTGGCATAACGAACATTTAAGATGATCCCATCATTGCACATGATTCCATGCCTACCCCTATATGACCTCCAGTCATGCACACATGCAGTGCACGATGGCATAGGGAATATTTAAGATGATCCCATCATCATCAACAATCACCCCCTTAACCTACATGACCTACAATCATGCGCAAACGCAGTGCATGGTGGCATGGGGAACATTTAGAATGATCCCATCATCGCCAACGCTCACCTGCTTAACCTACATGACACCAGGATGCATACGCTCTCTCCACCTTAGCTCGGACACCCACTGAGGCTAGAACACATCCACCCATCGAGCCGGCGTTGTCTAATTTGGAGGTGACTTGGCGGTTGCATTGCTTCTATGAATTCGTTCCACCTCTTTGGCGTAGTCGGCGACCGCATCACTCACAAGTTGAAGGTCCCCTAGACATTAAACGCATCTATCTATTTTATACCATATCAATTCAGTTACCTGCCAGAATGAATTCTAATCTAAGGGTCGACTAATTCGATGGCAATTCAACCCTGTAGATGTAGGTAAGTTCACTCATAAAATTGAGCTCCCACTTTCTTCGCAAAAAAAAAATGGTCTGACACCCGTTCAATGACATTATCCAATACATCCTAGCCCCTCAATCGATGTTGCACCCAGCATCATAGCTATTCTCTCCACCTTAAGAGGTTGTATGCTTCTTACTTAACGCATTAACGTACTAGCCTTAGCTAAACATATTCTTCTATGATGGATGCACCTATCATGTTAATATTTATATGGGTTACCTAATTATTTAGAACAAATCTAACCCGCAAGCAGAGCAGGTGCTCATTTATTTGAGAGGTCTAAGAACTCAAGATCAAATGGCTGGTTGAAAAGTTAACCTACAACATTCTGGGCTCTATATACAAGGAAGTTGGCTCTAACAAAGAGGTATCTATAGTCATTAAAGCCTATGGTCATGTAGTCAGGCATGAGTTGAGCCTTGTTTTGCAAGGCCTTCATGATGTTTGGGACATCTTAGCCAAGGTTGGTTTGGGATCCAGTACCTTCACAGGGAGTGTCTTGGACAACTCTAGACTTTAGGTCTCAGTGGGACTCATTCTAGATATCATGGTAATAAGGAGTTGCAGCTAAAGTTGACTGGACATCAAGGTCCTTCTGGAAAAGGCTATAAACTAGATTGACATCTACGGGGCTGAGGCGCTTTTGATGCTCATGTAGTCTATTTCCTTTTGTCATTGTATAATGCACCATAGGATTGTGTTTTGAATTTCTAATGTCCTTGTTATCCAAGATTTCAGAGTGTTTCTATGCATGTAGTGGCAGCCACGGAATCCCATTTAGTCACGAGGACTCGCACCATTGAGTGCATGTGCAGTGAATTCGCAAGGCAGTAGTCAGGTTGATGGTAGAGATATAACCGAAAATCGTGGTTGAGTTTGGGAGTTAAAAGCTTTTGTTTAGCTTGCTTAGTAGTTGTTTTATATACTGAGAGTATTGTGGATAGTAAATGCCCAAACTATACAGCAACTGGGTTACTACGCGTTTTGACCACAAATTTTTGCCCTCTTTGAACTGATCGAATCCGGAGGCGCTTGAGCAAGTTTTTGATTTGCAGGAATTAGCAAGTCTAATCCATCTCAATTCGACCAGTATGGAAGTCACTCGAACCGATTTGGAGCTAGATCGGGATTTCCATGTAAGCAAAAAATAGGCCAAGGGCAGGCGCAGTCAACGTAACTACACAGTTACTGTACTATTTTTATGATTCTACCGGAAGGGATACCCTGCAAAGGTATCATCAAAACAAAGGTAAGTCTATTCTCATTCGAACAAAATTGGTTAAATTTGAGATGTTATCTCGATTATTAAATTGTTATATTAGTATTGACATCTAATAGGTATATGAAAATCACACAAGTGTGAAGATCAAGAAGAAATTATTTCTACTTGGAAAACAAATTGTACTTTTCTAAGAAATGAGTTGCAAATAGCAAAATACATACCATTGCAAATGAAATCTTTGAAACAGTTCAAGAAATTATGTAGCCTGCAACCTTGCCTAAAGCATAGATTGTGGCATGAGGAATTGTTCAAGACTATAAAGAGAAGAATGAAGCATAGATTGTGGCATGCAGAATTGCTCAAGACTATAAAGAGAAGAATGGACGACAAGTTAGGCACATGAGTTTTGAGCTCTGGGTTTTGGTTACAAATTTTCCATTCCTATGAAGGCTTGCGAGGATGGCCCCAAGATCTCTACTGCTAGGTTTTCAAAGAAAAGCCATAAGTGCCCTTCTCGAGTCCTCATGTATCTCTATGTCATTTTTGGGTCGCCGATAGAAGGGCGGAGCAGGGCTCGAAATTAGAATTTGTCGCAACTAGTAAAAATTCCTGCTTATATTTAAGGCTACCGGAAATACACAAATTTATAGTGTAGTTAATTTATTTGAGCGAGGGGCATTTTGGTAATTTTGAAACTCATAAGGGCATTTTGGTAATTACATAAACTCATACAGGTATTTTGGTAGTTTTCCCATCTATCTTTTTATTTTACAAACTAGGAGGTTCCTTAACATCATAGGAAACAAAAGACCACCACAACACTGCCTGCAAGTTGCAACAGAATCCAACATTAGAAAACAAAGACCACATAATAATGTCACTTACCATGTGAAGAGCCCACACCCCGTGTGCTGCAAAACCTCCAAGGAATTTTACTGAAATGGGCATGTATGCAATCACATGGGCAGAGAGTGGAGGTGACAGAACCGTAAGGAAATGATTATTTGGTTAAAAATAGAACGAACAGTCAAATATAAAATGAAATAAGGATATAATTTTGAAAACTCATACTCCTTTTTTGATTTCATTCAGCCATATACATATATTTGGACAATTGGAATTGTGCTTGTTTGCATGAAATGCCAATATTCTACATAAAAGACTTAAATGCCTAGATCCTCTCTATCTCTAGTTTGAAAGTTGAAGGCCATCTGCATAGGAGCTCTTGTCCAAATGACCGTGGTACTCATATCCATGAAATTATCTCTGACACATAACACTTCCTTCAGCCTCAAACGATAAATATCAAATGTTCTGATCCTATAAAGGAAGTATAAACATTTCTAGATCAGTCGAATGAGGATAAGGGTGAAGGTTTATTGGCACGTAGAACCTAAATACAAAAGTTTAAAAAATTCTTAAATAAGGCCAGTGCTTCAACTAAAAGCTACTAGAAAATGCTCAAGTAGGTGCGAAGGCAGGACAAAATAGATTGGAGATAAGAAAGACAACAATAATAGCAGAGAAAGTACACCATGTTTTACAAAAGACAAAAGATAAGTAAGAATATAGATTTGCTTACCTGCATTGAACCAGAACAGCAACTATATAAGCACTGCCTCATTTCATTAATACCTGTTTCTTTCTTGCAATTAGCCATGAAAACCTGCATAAATATGCTTATATCAACCGAAAACACATAATCTACAGCTCCGAAAACAGATACATAGAGAGCAGAGTAATAATATGTACCTGGATGTCTGGGGTTAGGACCTGGTTTTGCAGCATGCATACGGTAATTTGTCAGTACTTGGTGTTCAAAATAAGGTACACCATGGCTGTCCTGCTTTGTCCACAGCTGAGATATATTTTAAAGTATGCTCATTGTTGCCTGCCATCCACCAATACCTGATCTGCTTGCCTAGCTTTCCTATTTTGTAAGTGCTCTCATGGTGAGTGTGCTGGCATAAATATTTGACATAAGAACATAGGCTCCAGGATTAAGAGCATCTAGATTTATAATTTCATTAAAGCATTGCCTTCCTAAGTCTGCATTAGAGTGCAATCTGCAAGTACTAAGCAAATTCCTCCAGAAACAAGTGTCTGGTTGCCTAGAAGCTGCAAGTAATATTTCTCCTTCTTTGAAACATCCTGCATGGCCAAGAATATCCATCATGCACGTAATGTGGGGAATACTTGGTTTTATGTCATGAAGTTCCGTCATATATTTAAAATACCACAGTCCTTCATCTACCAGGCCTACCCTTGCAAATGCTGTAAAAAGACCAAGGAATGCCACATCACTTGGTGGAATACCTTTTCCTTGCATCTCCTCAAAACAAGAGATAGCTAACCCAGCTTTGCCATGCTGGGCATATCCTGCAAGCATGGCACTCCACAGTATCACATTTCGATTTGGTAATCTGCTAAAAATTTCACATGCCTCCTCTAAGACTCCACACTTTGCATATATGTCAAGAAGAATACACGCTATTATAATGTCAGATTCAAGCTCTATTTCTATTATCTGCTCATGGACCTGTCTCCCTTGTGCCATGGCACCTATGCTTCCACATGCTTTTAGGACGCCCAGGTAGATTACCTTGTCTGGCTTTAAGCCCTCACAATACATGTTCTGAAAGCACTCAAGCGCAAGATGGCCTCCACCATGTTGGGCATATCCAGTAATTATTGCACCCCAGGACACTATATTTCGTTTTGGCAGTCTCTCAAAAACTTTGCATGCCTCTTCCAAGCTTCTGCATTTGGCATACATATCAACCAGAGTACTTCCAACAAGAAGATCATCATGCTGTCCGTTGGCAACAATCTGCTCATGGACAAGCCTCCCCTGTTCTAGATCTTCTACACTGCTACATGCCTTCAAGATATTTAAAAATGTAACTTTGCTTGGCTTTATGCCCTCATCTTGCATGTCATCAAAACAATCTAGAGCAAGAACGCCTTCACCATGCAGGACACATCCTGCAATCATTGTGTTCCATGATACGACATCTTGATTTGAAAGGTTGCAGAAGACATTCCAGGCTTCGTCCAAGCTTCCGCATTTGGCATACATATCTAGAAGGGCATTACCCACATGATCATGATGTTCAAGAGAAGCACCACAAAAGATTTGCTCATGGATGTATCTACCCAGGTTTATGCTACCTAAGCTAATGCATGTTTTCAAGATGCTCAGAAACGTGAATAGGTCGGGCTCTACACCATCATGATGCATTTTGTCATACAAATCAAGTGCCACATTACCCTGGTTGATCTTGGCATAGGCGTCAATTGTTGCATTCCATGTGTATTGACTTGGCTTTAAAATCTTGTTGAATGCTTGGTTCCCTTCAATAAGATTTCCCGAGGATGCAAAGAGGCGAATGAGATGATCCATCAAAGTCGAAAGCGAATCAAGCCCACTACTGGCCATCAATAATTGCACTCGTCTACCCAGCTCTGGAGCTTTTTGTTTCAGACACTCGTAAACAAAACTAAATGCAAGCTCCTTAGTTATACAAATACCTTGCTGCCGTCTGACTTCTGCATATTTGATTTCATTGTCTAACTCTAAACACCTTCCCTTTGTGAAAAATCTGCTAACTGTTAAGAACTCATTCCCAGCACAAGGATATCGTCTAATAATCATCAATTCGAAAACAGTAAACCCTAAGCATTTCCATAAATAAAAGAGATCTTGGAGAAAAAAGGGTGGGACGCATGATCACAACCTGTGGATGACATGATTCGATGCCTTAAGGGGAAATTTCAATTTTAGAATACTGGAATCAGTGAGGGTTGGCTTAGGAAGGGATGCATTAACATTGCTCTTTCAAGAACCAAGGCTAGTTTGCAACTTCAATAGAATCCTGGTTGGAATTCCAAAAAGAGGTGGTGTAATTTTCTCTATGGCACGTCAGCAAGTTTGCCAAGATGTGATTTAAGGTTCCCAAATTATCCAATTACTAAGGTTTTGGTAGTGGTTTGGCGAAAAATAGGGGAGAGGGTTATTTCTTACTATGATTTTGTTAGTGGTTTGGCGAGAAATATTAGGGTTAAGGTTAAAAAAAAATTGGACGTTGGCTAATTGTGGCGGTTCACGTGGCGGCTGCTGTCCGAGCATGGTGAAGGTGACAACGCGCGGGCGATCTGTGCGTTGAGCCCCAAGGCAGCTTGCTCGAATAATGTGCATTGTAGTCTGAAATGCCATGCGAGATAGGATCTGATCCTGGATGCGCTTGGTGAGATCCTCTCCTGCCTCTTCCGAGAGTCCACGTACCACCACATTATGACGTCGGTGGCCCTCGCCCTGGCCGCCGCGAAGTCACGAAAAAGGGCAACATTAGCCGCCCTAGCGGGTGATGCCCGCTATGCAGGTGTGTGGGCCATTCTCACGCCAGCGGGCGGTGTGGTGTGCGAGATGGAGCAGGTGGTGTGTCTGCTGTTTGGCGACTTGTGAACTGTGGGGCATGTGTGCTTGTCTGGCCCCATGTTGCGCCTCTCGCCGCCGAGCTCCGGGGAGCCTAGCTCTCGCCGAAATCTCTGGGCCGCTTGGCCAACTCATTAGGTACCGCCAGTAATTGTTCATGGACCTCGGCATGTAGGCCCCTGCCTTGCTGGATAATGGTTGCTCGGAGCTCCTGTATCTTCTGATCTTGTGTCCCAGCCCTACTCTGCAGGGTCCTTAGCTCTGCCTGGCTGGCTTCGAAGGCGGCCCGGACGTTTCATATTAGGGTGACAGACCCCTCAGCTTCTGATTTGAGGCGGGAGATAATTGCCACTGTATCCTGCTCAACACCCTGCTTGTCCCGTGCCATAGTCTCTATGGTGGTGAGGAGGGAATCCACGCGAGCTCGCAAGTCAGCAAGGCCCTACTTATTTTGTTGCCTCTCAAAGTGTGCTAAGCGAAGGCCATCTTCTAACTGCTGCATGTGGGTCTCCATCTCTGCAATTCGTTGCCTTTCCACTGCCAACTGTTTTTTGAGCACGTGGGATGCTGAAGATTGTATCTCCGTTGCCAGTCCTGCGATCTGGGTTCTGTTGCTCTCAATCTGTTCCTCCATTTGTTTCATGGCCCTCGTCTGTGCCTGTGTCGGGCTTGAGCAGCCTTCATCCATCTCCCGGGTCAATCTCATAGATTGGGCCTCCCTCCTCATGGAAGAGGTTTCTCCCTGTCCTTGTTATCCGATCGGGGCCGTTTTTGCGGTGGTCCCTCCCCCTGGTTCTCCCAGGTGGGCTGGGGCTGGGGCTGGTCTCCCTCCAAATGGGGGTCTGGGCAAGGGGCTACAGAAGCGACCATGAGAACAACCCATTCAATTGTTTTAGGGATATATGGTCCATGGTTTCAGGATTTGTTATTTTTACATCCATATCAAGTCCCCCTGGAAGCCTCTGTTATTTTGCTACATATTCAACAATAGCACATAGAAGAGCAGCACCAAATTAGTCACCCATTTGATGCAGACGATCTGTTTGCTGGCAAGCTCATGTATGAATCAAGCAGTTTCCCTAGGTTCTGTCTTCTATTATTATAAGAGCGCTATAACAAGTCTGCCAAGGAAAGTTCACATTTTATTTTATTTTTTATTTTCGGAATTTCAATTGAAATTGGAGCAGAAAAGCTAGGGTCGAAAAAGCTGCCTATGTCACTTTTAATATGTGGATCATTTATTTTGCAGAAAAGAGTTTTTTACTTTCATTTTGCTCAAACACTAGATACATATCCCGTTGTATTGCCAGAAGATTAGATGCCTTCTTAGATTCTTAATACCATTTTACTTTGACGACTTTTCTGATTCTACATATTATGCTTTTGCGGACACCGTCATGCTTGCAATGCCATTATTCTCCTGTTTATACATTTTTCAGGTATACAATGTTAGAGATTTGGATACTTGCTAACCAGCATTTGGGAAGGACATTCAGATGTTTGTATTAAAAAGCAGTAACTATTTGAACAACACAATCCTGGCTGTAATCATTCTAGTCCTAGCACTTATGCCTTTTTTACTTTGTGTCCAACATACCAACATGCTCACATTTCCACAAAAGTCATGCAATAGACGAGGATGATGACGCTGATGGAACTTTAATATCCATGGGAGGCCATAACTTATGACAACTAGTCTATATCAAGATTTATATAATTTCAATTTCATGCTCTATTTCAATTAGTAAACAATAAATTCATTTGAATTACAATCTTTGCTTCCACAAAAAGTAAGAATGAATTGTAGCTATAAAGACTGCTGCAATCCGTATTAGGCGGATTTCAAGGTAAAGAAGGTTTTGCCAATTCAAAATAAATAATTTCTAGTTGACTTATAATTGCATGGCAAGAAAATTTCTGATTCCCTTCTTTCCTTTTTTTTTTCTTTTTGCTATAAGAAACTTTTGGTTATTAACTTTATGGAGATTTTCGATAGAAAAGCTGTTCCAACACTAGCTGCGATAAGTTCTTGTAGAAATAGTGATATACGAATGTATTTGTTGAAACACATTCTTTTCCTTTTGAAACGAGATAAAACAAAAATAATCAAGAGTTCTACGTGGCAGCCACGTTTGGAAACTCCATACTAGAAATTGAATTTGTAAAATAAAAAAAGGTTGCACTTGCTTTAATGGGATGTTATAACATTCACTTTCATGACAGTAATATACTTGTTGCTCTCTCTTTGTTTGGGTCCCATAGGCCAGTTGGTAACATATTCTATTCTATTCTATTCTATTCTATTCTATTCTATTCTATTCTATTCTATTCTATTGGAAAAGTCATCATAGCATTTCTTCCATGTAATATGTGACGAGAATGAGCAAAATAAAGTTTGACTTTACAAGCAACATTTCAATGGATTGCTACCTGCTTCTATTAAAAAAACACTCATTTTATGTCTTGATTTATTATGTAATGGACCCTCTAGTCATCGTAAAATTTAATCTATCAATTCGTGATTCATATTTTTCAAAATAGAATTTCTTATGTCATGCTGCTTGTAACGGCATGATTTTACATAAAAAGAAAAGGGGATGTGGCTTGCACTTGATAAATGTAGCGGACTAAGATGATTCATGAAATTGCACCCAACCCTTGTCTGTAAAACATTCAAATCGCAAGCCATTGTGACAAAAACCCCCTTAGTAAAAGGACCAAGCCACTATGCCATTGAACATTCATAGACTTCCTAACAAAAATGCAGCTCTATATTGGGCTATTACATTGTTATATTGTTCGAATGGAAGAATTGTCCATTTGCAGGGATTCTAAACTTCTTATGGATATAAAGCTAAGGTCTAGCTAGACTGTGACGCTCCCTACTAAATATACGGCTCGCAGTCGTACACTCCGTAGGAAATCCCCCATCCGGTCCTCCGACCGCACGGGCCCTCCGTCTATCCCGCACTCTGGGATCACTATAGTGCGAGAAGGGGACACAAAGGTGTCTTGCGCGCCCTTCCCCTATGGGCTCCTATCACAGCGGAAGCATAAACATCGTCAGAACTAGCAATAACAATATGTCATGCTACCTCGAAGGGTAGCTCATCCACACATCCATAGCTGCAAAGAACATAATCATATGCCATAAAACATGAGAGCTCCTACCCGTGGGTTCGGACTCATAAGGAGGTCGATCGATTGGATAGGCCTCAAGATAGAGCACCGAGTCATAACAATGGCGGGTGGCTATAGACAATGGCTAGGGTTGACCACTCCATCCCGCCCCTCACGTGCATACTTTGCGAGATGGGCTAGATCAGGGCTCGACATGACTCTAGCCTTGGGATACGCAATCCCATGGCATCACCATCGGGGACTACTGTGTTGCATCTCCCCTGGTCCGTCGAGGCGGGAAGGGTTGCATCCCCCCTCCCGGGGTCTAGGGGCTCCTCGGGCGGCTAGAGAATCGTGGCGACACACGATTCGTACCCGACTGAACCCCCAAAATAAGAGCCAAGCTGACACTTGCAACCCCCTAGAGGCAGGGCGACACCATCGCCCCAGGAGGTGTCAGACCCATGCTCGGCCCACACGAAGTGACCGACCATAAGTCTAGCCCACTATGGGATCCCCCGTAGCCCCCACTCGGCAGGGATCCTCCCTCCTCATTGCCTCTAGCCCAGTTGTGTAGTGCTCAGTAACATCATAGCCTCAATAGCCCGGTGGGTTCCTATGCACAGGCCACAACTAATAGGAACTAAGGGATCTACACTAGGAGCATACTATATATGGCACTAGGTCTCTACCCCCCTTCCCAATACAAGAGGGGCAACATGATCAACCATCATCACATCCATTATATCATGGTAACATCATAAGAACATTTTAACCTAATCATACATATCTAACTTACAGTTAGGGTTCCTTGATTAGGGTTCAAGATGTTCAACAAAGGTTCTAGGATGGCTCTACTCTAGATACAACATACAGACCCATCTGGAGTACTAACTTCCAGATGAACCACTATGAACTCTACTCCACCTACCTGCTCCAGACGCACTTCCTCCCATCCCTGGTGTCTCCATTGCTCCTTGACGTGGTCGAAGTCGTGCTCCCTCCCGCATCATGCACACACTTACGGGCCGCCGCACCGGCTATGCTCTGACAAACGATGCTCGAAACGGGGTTTCGAGTGCGTAGATGAGAGTTCAGGTGCTAGAGTCAGGGAAAGGGTCTAGGGTTAGGGTTTGAGCCAATATAGGTGAGGGTCCACATGGGATGCCACGTGGCACCACTAGGATGGGGCCGTGTGGCGGTTGCCCAATAGGATAAGGCCATGTGGAAATGGGCCTTATCCTAAGGTTATCTAAGTTAAACAATTAACTTAGATATGTGCCCCTTGCCACTTCTAAGGTATACAAGGCTACATGTGTAGAGACTTGTAGAGTGACCAGGTCAGGAATATACGTATTTATGGCGATATTCCCCCCGAACATCACATTCTCCCTTAGGACAATCTTTGTCCAAAGCATTGCTTAAGGTGACGAACCTATCCTATCCCTGCAACAACAACATAAGTATACAATTTTAATTTAATTTTAAACGATCAACTTCCTATTAAGAGTTAATTGTCAAAATTTTAGGCTATATTTATATCTATACAAAATTATATAGCCTTAACAAGGTTACTCCTTATAATAAATCAAAACATTATTATAAGAGTTATTTGGGTTCATAATTTAAATCTAAATCATGGTTCCCCCTCTTCTCGTAATGCGCCTCTCCTCGATGCTTGCTTCTCACTTGCCTGCACGAGTAGCACATTACGTTAGTTTAGTTAATAAATTTGTAGTTTTAGGGGACCACCCCCTTTAACCTACTACCTTGCACTCGATCATGGCCCTTTTGGATTTGAGCATTTAAGATGATCCTATCATCGCCCATGATCAAGTGCTACCTTGTACTCGGTTACCCGGTGTCGAGTACCCCTAGTGCATCATGCCCCAAGGGTTTTAAGCTAGGGAACGTCTCACGATCCCATCATCGCGCATGATCACTTTGACCTTCACCATGACCCCCCTATGGCCAGGTGTGCGAGCCCCGCATCGTGGCATAGAGAGCATCCGACCGATGTCCCATCATCGCGCACCATGCCTCACTTCCTCTCTCGCATGACCCTATTGGTCATGTGCACCTCTTGGTGCATGTTGGCCTAGAGAATGCCTCAAAGGCTTATCTCATCATCGCCTACATGTTCTAAGATTCTGGCATATGTATTCCACTAGCTAGAATACATCTGCCAGAGCTAAGGCTAACTAAGAAACATACTAAGCTAACCTCCTGGCGAATCGGGGTCGGCCAAGTCGGAGACGACTCACCCATCAAACTCCTTCATAAACTCTGGGTATTGCTTCTCCAAGTCCTGCTTCAATACCCATGTCGCATCTTCCACGGGCAAGTGCTTCACTTGACCAAATACTGACACCTCCTAGTCTTCTTGAATGACTTATCAAGAAGCAATTCAGGCACAATTTTAGCTTGCTCTTCTGTCATTTCCAACAAAGTTGGAGTATCCAAGACCTCATCAGGGTTAGGATTGTGCCTTTTTAATAAACTTACGTGGAAGACCTTGTGAACTTTGAGATGGGCCGGAAGATCCAACTTGTAGGCCTGAGAGCCCACTCTCTCCAAAATCTTGAACGGACCGGCCCACCTAGGGGCAAGCTTCTTGCAATTCCCTATGCGAAGCTTAGCTTGCTTCACCTTGATCTTCAACCACACGCTATCGCCTACCTTGAACTCCCCCTTACGGTCCCAGGCTGTTTGGCCACACTCTTCTGCCGACTTCTTGCCGCTAATAAGTACCCCTTACTTCTTCCACCACCGCGCATATCTCCTAGCATCTGCTGGGATACTTCAACCTTCGATACGGATTGTGCCAAGTATCCGGGGTTAGGCGGTGCGTGAATTGATCATGAAGGGAGACATCCGGGATGACTCACGCCCGTACTATTGTGGGCGGAATTCTACCAAGTGGATGTACTCATCCCACTTGGACCGCTTATTCCACACATAACCGAGCATATCTTCGATGATGCGATTCGATGCGCTTCCGTCCCGCCATCCGTCGAGGATGGTATACGTGCTCATCGAGAGCTTGGTGCGGATGGTAGCAAAAGATCCCGAGAATGCACTCATGAACTTGGAATCTAAACGCGATATTATCTCTCGAGGCATGCCATGGAGTCTAAAAATCTCCTTTACAAATAGCTTGGCAGTGTCTAAGGCTTGTCTGTAGTTTTGCAAGGCACAAAGTGTGCCATCTTAGATAATTTGTCTACGACAACCATTAATGCATCTTTGCCTCGTAGAGTTCTAGGAAGTCCTGTGATAAAATCCATGCTTACCACTTCCCATTTTGCATTCGGCACTGCTAAAGATTCCAAGGCTCAGGGATTGCCGCTCTACCTTAGTCTGGCGGCGCAAATGGCACTCGAAATATATCGGCTATGCTTCTTCATCCCCGGCCAGAAATAGCTACTCCAAATCTTGAAATACGTCTTCATAAACCCCACATGCCCTGCTATTGGGTTGTTGTGTGTGTCATGAAGAATTAACTTCCTTACACCTGACGATTCTGGCACACACAACTTATCTTTATGGTACAATAGGTTACCTTCCTTCCTATAATGCTTGAAGGCTTCCCGTTCCTTATCTGTTCTGGCCTCCTTAGAGAGGCTTGCCCATACCTCCTTGAAATCACCATCAGATGGTAATGTCTCCTCAATTTTCTTGCCATACGTTTCAAGGGGTCTTCTAGAGAGCATATCAGCAACCACATTCAACTTACCCGGCTTATAAGCAATCTCAAAATCATACTCTTCTAGGAATTCCATGCCTTAGATTGAGGAGTGGTTGGGTAAAGATGTATTGGAGGCTCTGGTGATCAGTATCTAATTGAAATTTCCTTCCAAGTAAATAATGCCTCCAAATACGAAGAGCTCTCACAATAGCTAAATGTTCCTGATCATGGGTTGGATAACGCTGTTCGGCGTCGTTCAACTTCTTGGAATCATAGGCTACTACTCTTCCTTCTTGCATAAGGACTCCACCTGTTGCTATCTTACTTGCATCTGTTGCTACTATCTTGTCCTTATCTGGATCCGGCAGGACTAACACTGGCGCTGTTGTTAAGGCTTCCTTAAGCTTTTCAAATGAAGCTTGAACATTTTCTAGCCAATGTGCTCTCCAATCTTTCACCTTAACACTCTTGGTCAGGTCCGTCAAAGGGGATGCCCACTTAGCGAAGTTCTTCATGAACTTCCTGTAATAACCTGCCAGAACTAGAAAGCTCCTCACTTCCGCCACATTCCTTGGAGCTGGCCAATCAACTACTGCTTCGATCTTTACGGGGTCGGTGGAGATCCCTTCCGCTGATATCACGTGGTCCAAGTACTCCACTCTTTCGGTAGCAAAGTGGCATTTGGAGAGCTTCCCATACAAGTGATGCCGTCTCAACTTTTCCAACACTCTTCTCAAATGCTGACAATGATCTTCAATGGACTTGCTGTAGACTAGAATGTCGTCGAAGAAAACAATGACAAACTCATCTAAGAACTCCCTGAAGATGTCGTTCATGAGACGCATGAAAGTTGTCGGGGCATTCGATAAGCCAAAGGGCATTACTGTAAACTCAAAGTGCCCGTACCGCGTTCTGAAGGCGGTCTTATGGATATCTTCTTCCTTAATCCTTATTTGATGGTACCCTAACCTTAAGTCAATCTTAGAGAATACTTTTGCTCCTTGGAGCTGGTCCATCAAATCATCTGCTCTTGGCAAAGCATATTTATAAGTCGTATTTAATTAAAGTGGGACAAATCTTGAATTTTGGGACTCGGACTGAAAATGGGACTCATATTGATATCAAAATTTCACATCATATAACAAGGACTGGTTCATAATATTTTCTTACAGAATTTCCAAATAAATAGTTGAGAAAGTTGAGATAGGTGAGATCGAAAGGGGGAGGGGAAGGGGGAAGACGGGAGTGAGAAAGAGGGGAGAAGAGGGGCAAGGGAGAAGAGGGGCAAGGGGAAGGGGCAAGGGAGAAGAAGGGGCAAGGGGAAGGGGGGCAAGGGTCAAGGGGCAAGGGAGAAGAAGGGGCAGGGCAAAGGGGAGAGTGGGGAAGGGGGGGAGGGGAAAGCCAAAATAATAAAGGGAACGTATCCATTGAGATTAAAAATACATATTATCAAAATATAATTAATAATTAATTTAATTAATTATAAAATAATTTAATTAATTTAATTAAATAAATAACTAATAAAAAAAATATAAATTATTCTCCTCTTCTCGACTAGTGAGTCGAGAATTGGTAAACATAAATCCCCTCATTGTTCTCTTCTCCACTAGTGAGTCGAGAATTGGAATAACCAATTCAAATTGCTCGATTAAGAACCGGCTCTGTTCAGGATGAAAAAATGTAGGACCGCCTCCCAACGGAGTTCCGCCATAGCCTCCCGGACTTCCCCCTCCATATCCTCCACCTCCGCCATAGCCGCTCTCCCCCATAGCCTCCTCCGCTTGATCCTCCATAGCCAGGACCTCCGCCATAGCCACCGCCTCCTCTGTATCCCTTTCCTCCTCCATAACCTTCGCTTTTTCAGCCTGCACTGCCTTAGAATCTATGGAGGAGGGGATTTGAGGGGAGGAATGGTGGAATTTTTTCTGGATTCTGGAGCCGAATTTGCAAGCCGTAGTTCCGTCGATGGGGCCGCTTCCGCCCTCCATGAGCTTTCTGTCGCAGAGGTGCCGGAAGAACCCCCTATTTTCCACATCGAACCCCTCACCAAATGGCCGTTGGCCATGACTGATTTGTAGCGACAGGTCTGGATCTGCCGCTCTCATCCGCCCTCCTTGCATTTCCTTTTACCCTTCCAAATGCCCAAATGCTCGATCAGCCTTATACGTTTCCCTCTCGTTTTTTTTGGCTACGGCTTACGATGCTCCATTGCCTCCCATTCCAAATCGCCTTTTTCTTTAGGATTTCTTGTCATTTCAAGGGCGTTCGCTCCATTGCGTCGATTTTGCTCTCAAATCCTCGACCGAGGTCTTCCGACAAAGATAATCGGCCCCTTGCACAAAAAAGGGAGGCATCAAGCGAAAAATGGGGGCAAAGACCGGGAACAACCGGGTCAGGTATCACGGCGGAGATCTAGAAGCTCAACTGGGCAAAATCTTAATAACCAACTGGGTTAACGATTGAACACATTTCCGAACGATTGGGGATAGAGGAACTGGAAAGATAACAGGGATGAGACGACGGAGCCGGTGGGAGCTATGGCGTTGGGAGCTTCTTCCAAGCGGTACAAATGAACTTCTGTCTCAAAGGTATGTACCAAAGTTTAAAATTCAAGCATGGGCGGGAAAAAAAGGCGGGGTATTAGAAAAAAAGGGGTAAAATAATACGTTGAAAAAGAAAGTGTAAAATAAACGATTTTAAAATTCAAGCATGGGCGGGAAAAAAGGCGGGGTATTAGAAAAAAAAGGGTAAAATAATACATTGAAAAAGAAAGTGTAAAATAAATGCTAATAATATAGGATTATATTTTGACGTGTCCCCAATTTCCTCTTTTTATGTGTGTGCTACTATGTTCACACGTTAAATATTATGTTCCCATGGTGCACGTTTTCTAGGCATATATTCTTATTCTAAGGTAAAAATTTAACTTTGCGAAGATCATGATATAATTTACACCTTGTTTAACCCATTTTGAAGGTTCAAGACACAAAATGGGGACAAGTACATATTAGTAGGTCTAATGCATATTAATAGATTTAATGCATAGGTCTAATAGGCTCTCATAGGTTATAATGTACATTATAGGTGCATATGTTGCTATTTACATGTGCATTAGGCATTACTCTTTACGTAGCTAAATATGAGCCCAATGGTCCCCTCTTCATATAGCTATATGGTATGGTCCATTAGAAAGGGGGAGGGTCCATTGGATATGTGTCCATTTAGATAATACATGGGGAGGGTCTATTTTCATGGAAAATATTAGGAAATTTATGGGGAAGGTATTTTTTCATAGAAAATACATAGGATGTTTGAAGGTTATTCATTTTCGACCTTCTGGGACTCGAGCCTTGAAATTGCCCTTTTTACTCTCGAAGCTGCCTTTTTCGACTCAAGGAGTCGAGAAAGGCCCTCAAACTTGCATTTTTAAGCTTTTGTTTGCCTTTCTCGACTTCAGCGAGTCGGAGAAAGGCCTTCAACTCCCTAAAGCTGGCGTTTCGGCTTTGGCGCCTTTTCGACTCGGTCGAAAGGCCTTCCCCAAAACCTGCGTTTTTAAGCTTTGGCTGCCTTTCTCGAGCTCGGGCGAGTCGAAAAACCTTCTGACCTAAATCTTGTGTTTTAAGCTTTGTTGCCTTTTCGACTCACAGTCGAAAAGCCTTCCTTCGACCCTAAAACCTGCGTTTACGGCCTTGAACCGCCTTTCTCAACTTCGCCTTGATCCCTAAAACCTGTGTTTTTTTTTTTTAAGCTTGGAGCTGCCTTTTCGACTCATAAAGTCGAGAAAGGCCTTCCACTACTAAAATTTGCATTTTTCGCTTTGTTTGCCTTTCGACAAACATTTCCGAGAAAGCCCTCTGACCAATTTTTCCCTCTGATTTTGCCTTTCTCATGCCTGTATTTTCCAAAAATGGCCCTAAGAACGTGCTTTTATTTTATTTTTGCATGTAGCATCACTTGACTAATTTGATTTTGTCTCTTGGTCCTTATCTCGACCGGATAGTACATGCTTGGGAGCAATGAAAAGATAAGTTCATTGAAGAAAGATCTCGCAGAAGAGGGTGGTGACATCAGTTGGACATACAAGCAAACGTGGCCCATAAAGGAACTCCTCATACAAATTTCTATAAATGCAGTAAGTTGCTCGTGACTAGGAGAGAGCTCCACGCGCCCTTTGCACTAGGTGGTTCATGTGTGAAGAGGGTGTAATCATTGTGCCCATACCACCACTATGGTCTCTTCACCCACTGTAATATATATTGTAATGAGCCCATTTATAAATATAAGGTATCTCAAAACTAGTATTCTTGGGTGATTAAGTAAACAATTTGCTTAATTTTTGTTGGAATTTGTGATCTATTGTCTACCCACCTAAGAAAATAGAGCCAAAATGTTCAACTAAGAATCTTTTTCAATTAGAACTTTGGTTTCAAGCTGTAATGAAATTCCTATGTTTGCGTTGATTGTTCTTGTTCTCGACACGCTATCCAAGAAAACTGGAAGAAAAGCTTGGATGCACACTAATAGACAAAAATTCCAATTATGGCCAGTTTTCGGGTCGGGGTGCAACTTTTTGTGTAAATTAATAGGGTTCCCAAAAAAAGTGGGAATGGAATGAGTCCCACTTTAATTAAATACGACTTTTATTCTTTATCATCTGCTTGTTGAGCTGGCGATAATCTATGCACATTCTTAAGCTTCTGTCTTTCTTCTTCACGAAGAGTATGGGTGCTCCAAAAGGAGACACACTTGCTCTAATAAATCCAAGGTCAAGCAATTCCTGTAGCTGCTTCTTGAGTTCAATCAACTCCGGGGTGCTCATCCTATAAGGTGCCTTACTGGTAGGCTTAGCATCTGGAGCTAGTGTGATTTCACACTCTACACCCCTATAAGGTGGTAGTTGGCGGATTTGATCCGAAAATACATCATTGAACTCCCTAACAAGCCTTGCTACTGGCTTGGGCAACTGATTCCCACTTAGGTCACTTCCTTTCTCTTTAGTTGGTTCAATTGCTTCTAACCTCAGAATATACTCCATCTTGTTTCTTTCTATACTTTTCCTTAGCTGCTTCAAAGAAATACACTGCATGAGAGAAGCTACCTTCTTACCTTTCACTATGAATCTGGTGCCGTCCGGTGCAGACATGGAGATCTCGTTGCGGTCGCAGTCAATCATCGCTTTAGCTGGCTTTAGGAACGCCATTCCTACTATAAGGTCATACCTTCCAATATCCATGACCTCTGCCCCCATCGGCCAGTTACTTCCACTAAGGTCTATGTCGAACATGATCCTCCTCCCCTTAATGTGGCGAATGGCACCGTTTGCCATGTTAACTGGCCTTGGCTTAGACTTCAAGACTTTATTCTTCATTAAGGCAGCTAGCCTAGGAGAGGCGAAGTTGTGAGAGCTACCTGTATCTACCAAGACTAGATATGGACTGCTATCTATGATTCCCTCAGCCGCAATGACTGTGGACTGATTTTCAACATCATCTGACTCAATAGCTGCACAAATATGGCACTCACTCTCTATGAAATCTTGCGCCTCCTGCTGGTCATCCTCTTCGTTGTCTCCCTCGGTTGGTGAATCCCAATTTGCAAGTTCTGCCAAAGCTGCCTGCATGACGAATGGACAGTCGTGCATTCGGTGCCCTAGCTGGAAGCACCTAAAGGACAACTTCTTTTCAATGCATTCCTGTCTCTTTTCCTTTGGCAGGCTGTCCAGAAGACGCTTGAGCGAACTGCCCCTTGATCCGCTTTGTGGCCTACGGTCCCCGAAAGACTTTCCCTGAGCTTTCCCTTGGTGTTGGCCTCCGGTTGGCGTAGTTGCTGATTGCTTATTCTGGTACTGCCCTGTTGATTTACCCTTGAAGGCCGACTGTTTCTCCCCTGGAGTTGCTGGTGCTTCTTCCAAACTTATAGCTTTGTCCTCGGCTTCTGCCACTGTCTTTGGGTTGATTGCTCGGACTAGCCTTTTGATATTGCTGTTCAGTCCCTCAATGTATCCTGGTTCATCTGGAAGTTAGTACTCCAGATGGGTCTGTATGTTGTATCTAGAGTAGAGCCATCCTAGAACCTTTGTTGAACATCTTGAACCCTAATCAAGGAACCCTAACTGTAAGTTAGATATGTATGATTAGGTTAAGATGTTCTTATGATGTTACCATGATATGATGGATGTGATGATGGTTGATCATGTTGCCCCTCTTGTATTGGGAAGGGGGGTAGAGACCTAGGGCCATATATAGTATGCTTCTAGTGTAGATCCCTTAGTTCCTATTAGTTGTGGCCTGTGCATAGGAACCCACCGGGCTATTGAGGCTATGATGTTACTCAGCACTACACAACGGGGCTAGAGGCAATGAGGAGGGAGGATCCCTGCCGAGTGGGGGCTACGGGGGATCCCATAGTGGGCTAGACTTATGGTCGATCACTTCGTGTGGGCCGAACATGGGCCCGACACCTCCTGGGGCGATGGTGTCGCCCTGCCTCTCAAGAGTTGCAAGTGTCAGCTTGGCTCTTATTTTGGGGGGTTTAGTCGGGTCTGAATCGTGTGTTGCCACGATTCTCTAGCCGCCCAAGGAGCCTCTAGACCCCGGGAGGGGGAGATGCAACCCTTCCTGCGTCGACGGACAACCTGGAGTAGTCCCGATGGGCGATGCCATGGGATTGCGTATCCGGAAGGCTAGAGTCATGTCAGAGCCTGATCTAGCCCATCTGCAAAGTATGCACAGGAGGGGCGGATGGAATGGTCAACCCTAGCCATTGTCTATAGCCAGCCCTGCCATTGTTATGACTCGGTCTGCTGTATCTTGAGGCCTATCTAGTCAGTCGACCTCCTTATGAGTCGGAGCCACGGGTAGGAGCTCTCATGTTTTATGGCCTATGATTATGTTCTTTGCAGCTATGGATGTGTGGATGAGCTACCCTTCGAGGTAGCATGACGTATTGTTATTGCTAGTTCTGACGATGTTTATGCTTCCGCTGTGATAGGAGCCCATAGGGGAAGGGCGCGCAAGACACCTTCGTGTCCCCTTCTCGCACTATGGTGATCCCAGAGTGCGGGATAGACGGAGGGCCCGTGCGGTCGGAGGACCGGATGGGGGATTTCCTACGGAGTGTACGGCTGCGAGCCGTATATTTAGTAGGGAGCGTCACAATGGTATCAGAGCCATGTTCTTGGTTGACCAAGAACTAGCACTGACCATATCCTTGAAAGTAGTCTAACAGGCCTGATAGGGTGCGAAATGAAAATTCCCACCACGGAACCTCGAAAATTGGGGGAGGAACGTTGGAAAAATGTCGTGTGCGCCTAAAATCTTGATTTTTTTGTCTTTTGCCCCCAAAAGTCGTTCAAACCATTTTCTTGGCAACTCTTGCTGAAGAATGCTCGATCTCACCTGGTTGTAACCCGAATTACTTTGGATTGGGAGCTAGCCTTGTAGGGGCTAGCATTTCTCTGTGTCTAGCATGCAAAGATCTATCTATGGATACCAAAATTTTTGCAATTCTGAAACAGGAAGACAGATTATCTTGTGGTTTTCTAATTGGTCGATCCTCTGATCTTTGGCACTCTCTCATCATCAGAGGCATCTTTCCTCATCGAAACTTTCAACTTGAATGTTCCTTTGTCCCGGGTGGTGAAGAATTTGAGATACAAATTACGGATTCTTGGATTGAGGAATTCATTGGTACCAAAAATATTGAAGCTACAGCTACTATTCGGGCATACTCAGAGCATTTAGACACAAGGATCACCATTAAATTGTACCCGGAAACAGAATTGGGAGATTTCTCTTCATCAAATTAGGCAAAATGATGGTGATAACTTTTCTGGCAATGATGGCTTTGAGGGGATTAATCACTCATCTCTTTAATAGATAGATGTTTTGTGTCTCTTTCAAGCCAATCTCTGTTAAATTCTTCATCCCCTTTCAAATTTTCCCTTCTCTGCGCTATTTCTGTCCCTTGTTGTTTTCTCCTGATCATTTTCAATGGATAAAATAAATACTATTTGCCCTAAATTTCTCCATCTGTTCCATTCTTTCTCTGCTCTGTCGCCTGGAGACCGGATTGTCATTCTTCACAAGTTAAGCTCTTTCCATAAAAATCCAAATGACTTCATTCTTTTTGGCAATTTCGCTAACTCTGCAGGTGAAACTCAGGTTATGGATCCAAAGACTCATAAAACTCCAGTCTGGGATAATTTCACAAAAGATCCCGACATGTGGGGTCGTGTCCCTTTATTGGATCCAGTTTCACAGATCCCTCTGCCATATGGAGTCCCGAAACCTAATGCAGAAATTCTATCTGATGACACCTATGATGCTGCATTGAAGGAGCTTCGTCCAATTCAGGGCAGCAAGCAAAAGCTTTACCATGGTATTTCCCTGAATATCCCTTCTGTTCATTCAAAAATTTCCTCTCTTAGGGATTCTGCTGTTCTTATTAAAGTCAATCGACCTGGAATACATTTGGACAAGTTATGGTCCTTTTGCCTAAACCTACAAAAAGGAATTCTTATCAATGCCATGTACTGGCTAAATTTCCCTTTCATTATGGTGGAATGTGGCTCACAAAGAACTGCTAATTACCTTCTCAAACTGGGATCCCTTACTTTTGAATCAAACTTTCTGGCTTTTTTAAAATGGGATCCAAAATTAAATACTGAGGATATGGATAACTTTTGTGTAGCATCTACAACTCTGCAAGGTTTGAATCCAATCTATTGGAATGAGGACTGTTTCAAAATCCTATTCAACTCCATGGGTAATTACATTTGTACTGAATATTCCACCTCCAGGTCTCCAAGAGCTTTTGTCCAACTCGACCTTTCCAAAAATATCCCAACATCTATATCTTTCTTGGATGCCTTTGGCCAAAACTCCAATCTATCATTGAGATGGGCTGGTTTACCCCCCCAATGTCAGAGTTGCTCGAGAAGACATTTTTGGTACAAGGAGTGTATTATAAATGCAGACACTCAGCATCAACAGAACATTGAGAAATTGTCACTTTCTGATAAGGGAAATATTTCCAATGGTATTTCCAATGGTAACATTTCTAAAGATGCACTCAAGTCTGATAAATCAGCAAATTCTACATTGACCAATCTTGAGGTCAAGCACAGTCAAGGTCAGCATTGGACTAAAGTCAATGGCAGTGTGAAGAGAATTAGGAATAACCAAATGAGGAGATTAGATGGCAGGTTGATGAGTCAAGGACAGAGAAATTGCATAACATGTTGAACCAGGTAAGAGAATCTAACAAATTCTCTGATCATTTGGCCCATTCAAATGTAAGAGGTGTTCCATTAAATAATAAAAGCCATGCTTACCAGCAGCCAGCCATTCAGAAGGGTCTGAAAATCTGTGACCAAATCTTAGCAGATAAATACTCACTTGCTCCACAGAGCAAGTCTAAAGATGCTCAGTATTCAACAAGAAAACATCTTCAAAGTGTCTCCGTGAAATCGCTTAATTGCACTGACATAAAAGTGGTCAAGCTAAGGATATAAGTTCATCAAGTAAGCAACAACTTCTACATCCCCAGATGCAACAAATTTGCTGCAACCAAACTCACTCTCAGATGCAGTCCAAACTGCCTTACAACCTACCCTTCTGCTCGAAGTTTCAAAAGGTTCCAAAGAAAATGTGGACTCCATCATTGACAAGGTTCACTGCTCGAATAAGTTCCAGGTACTTGCTAGCTTAAATGTTGATCAAGAATTAGATAACTTATTGAGTAATAAAGCAGAGAAGCTATGTCAGGAAATGGTTTCTCCTCCACTTCTGCCTTCACTCCAAGAAACTACCATTACCAATTTTCATTCACATATTGACCTATTAATTGATTTATCCAAAATGACCTCCCCTGAGCCCTGCTGTTCATCATCTATATCAAAGGAAGTTGAGGCCCAGATTGCAAGTTTGCAGGAAGGCTTGTTGTCTAATAGCAAGGAATTATGGTCTGCTCATGAGGTGGTTCAAGATACAGATGCAGAGGTTGATTTTGTTCAAGAATTTGTTCAAGAAACACCAGCTCAAGGCATGGACACAGACCCTGGAGCTTTCAAACAAGCTCTTTGCTCAGATGCTCAAACTATGGAAACTCCAAATGGATGCAACAAGGATATTTCTTCAGAGGCAAGTTCCCCTTTTCTATAATTTAAATGATATAGATTCTAATGAGGATAATGAAAAGTTATTTGAGTTTTTTCCGGTGGTTGCTTTCGGACAATGACAATGATAGTGATAAGGAAAATTGGGAAAATGAGAAATTTTCGTCTTCTACCCAGTTATCAATAGTTCCAAGGGGGTTCCTAAATCTAAAAAAAAAAAAAAAACGCCAACTCTAATATTTTATCCTATCTGCAAAAGACTCCAGATGAGAATACTAGGAGCAAAAAGAACAGGAAATTCAAATCATAGATTTATCTCCTAGTTCCTATATAGCTTCTGATCCAATGAAAATAATTACTTGGAATGTTAGGGGAGCCAAAGGCCCGATAAAAAGAAGGAGAATTATCTCTCAGCTCAGACAGTATAAAGCTGACATAATTCTACTCCAGGAAACTAAACTGCCTAAATTTGAAAGCTCTAGCCTATCTGATTGGATCTATCCTGCCTCATCCATTTGGATTGAAGCCTCTGGTACTAGTGGTGGCCTCATCACAATTTGGAAATCTATGACTCATGTCTCTTATTTCAATAGTCCCAGTAAATGTTGGCAGGCAGTGATTTTCTCAATTAACAACTCTCGCTTTGGGGTCATTAATGTATATGCTCCCACAAATCCAAAAGATAGAGAAACTATCTGGCCTGAAATTAATACATGGATTTCCTCTCAACCTCAAATGGACTGGGTCATCTCTGGAGACTTCAACAACACACCAAATTGGGACATGAAGCTAGGAAACAGAATTAATATGTCCACTACGGAGAGAGAAAACTGGGATACTCTTATTTCTGATACAAACTTGATCTATGTTCCTTCTTCAACAGCAAATTATACTTGGTCAAATAAAATGTAAGAACTCTAGAGAGTTTCATGTGCCCTTGATAGATTCTATGTCTCTAATTCTGTTACATCATTCTGGGATAATTGTTATGTGGTTAGTGATGAGACTACCTCTATCTCTGATCATCAACCTCAATTTCTTCACACAAGCCACCTTTTATGTCTCCCAAGAGATGGGAATGTTCCCTTTAAATTCAACTGTTCCTTATTACAAAATGAGCATTTCTGCCTGGATTTCAAGAACTTCCTTATTTCTCTTCAAAATGGTAATAATTTGATATCTCGCTAATAGCCCTTCTAATGGTTCTCAAACTATGAAAGGTTTTACTCGAAGATAAAAGCGGATGAAATCCTGGATCAAAAACTGGTCCAAGACCATCCATATGGAGAAGGTTAGACAGAAAGAATTTCTCTATAGTCAAATGAGAGATCTTAGATCTAAACTCCAATCTGAACCCCATAACATAAATCTTCAGGTTGGGGAGGAAATCTTGGAAAACAAAATTAAATCAATTGAGGAGATTGAGGCTAAGAGTTATGCCATCAAATGTAAGATCAAGTATAACAAAGAGATGGATAGTGGCAGTTCTAAATTCTTCTACAGGACTGCTAGAAATAGATTGCTTAACAATTCCATTATTAAGGTCCAATCTGAGAATGGTACTAGTATTGAGACTCCCTCTGATATTAAAAATTTCTTCCATGACCAATATGCTGCTTTATTCAAAGAGAGTGTTCCCAATGCTCACATTTTATCAAAAAGAAATTCTTTCCTTTCTCAAATTAGCCAAATTATTCCTAATAATGATAGCTTAATGGATGATTCAATTGCTGCCATTCCAACTGAGCAAGAAATCTTTAATGTTCTTATGAGTTTCAGTAAAGGCAAATCCCCTGGACCTGACGGCATTCCCCCTGAGTTATACATTCATTTTTGGGATGCTCTAAAGCAAGACATAATTAAATTGGTTCATGGTTTCTGGAAGGCTGACCACCTGCACTCCTCCATCTCTGCTGGATTTATTACTTTGGTCCCAAAGGTCGACAAGCCTATTACTTTCTCTGACTGGAGACCTATATCCTTAACCAACTCCTCGTACAAATTGTGTGCCAAGATTATTGCTAACAGAGTGAAACCTTTTCTACAAAAATGCATTGATATCAGGCAATCTGCTTTCTTACCCAATAGATTCATTCTGGACAACTTCATTGTGGCTATGGAGGGCCTGCACTGGAATAGAATTTCCTCTCAGAAATGTGTTCTTCTAAAATTAGATTTCAAGAGAGCCTTCGATTCTGTCAACTGGGATTTCTTGGAATTTGCTTTGAAGAAAATTGGTTTCAATCACAAAATCATCTCTTTGATTTTTGGTCTTAATTCCATGGCAAATTCTGCAGTCTTGATTAATGGCTCTCCCTCCACTTTTTTCAAGCTAGCTCGAGGGGTCAGACAAGGTTGTCCTCTAGCCCCATATTTATATCTTGTTGTGGCTGAAATGCTCTCTAAAGCTATGGCTTACCACCAGAATAGTGGACACATTAAAGGCCTTGATCTTCCTGATAATAATGGCAGCCTGATCATCTCTCAGTATGCAGATGACACATTTGCTTTTTTAGAATCCAATCCTGAGAATATTGCTAAGTTTCTTGATATTATTGATTCCTTCTCTGCTGCCTCTGGTATCTTTCTAAATGTTGGTAAAAGTATTATTATTGGGAACTCTACTCATGATAATCTTTGTGGAATTAAGGTTCTCGACCCCATGCAAGCAACCAAGCTTCTAGGTATGCCTTTATCTCTCAGTCCAAACATTAAAGGTCTCTGGGATCCTATTATTCAGAGAATTAGGAAAAAATTGAATTTCTTCAGGAGCACTCTCTCTCTAGCTGGCAGGACCATAATTGCAAATTCTGTTCTGTCTGCTTCTCATATTTTTTACTCCTCTGCTCTGGTGGCACCTAAGTGTATTTATAAAGAGCTTGAGAAGACCATCAGAAACTTCATTTGGAAAGGCAATCACTCAGTCAATTGGGATACTGTCACCCGAGAGAAAAAATATGGAGGCCTTGGCTGTAAAAATTTATACCTCCAAGCATGTGCCTTGGCTGGTAAATTCATCTGGAGATCTTTAAATGGGAATAATTCCTTAGCTTCAATTTTCATTAGATACTGGCTGAAATGTTCTTATCCAGATGGACACCCTACTATTATTCACTCTCTACCTGAGTCTGCTTTCTGCATTTTACACCCGGGCAGCAACACTTCTCCCCTTATGCAAAATATGATTAGAGCTTGGAATGTGGTGCAAAATTGTTTTGATGAACCAAACTTGGAAGATCATAACATGAACTCATCTCTGTTTTGGTCTGCTGGCTTTAAGGATAACTATGGGAACACCTTGGCTATTAGACATCCCAAGATATATAAAAAATGGCAACATCATAACATCACTCATGTCAAAAATCTGTTTTCCAATGGACACCTCATCTCCTGGACCAATCTTAGGAGATTAATTCATGGCACATCTAGTGATAAATCTGTCTATATTCATCTCAGAAATATCCTCAACAGGAATCTTCTCTCACTGGACGATGGAAATGGTCTTCTCTGGAAAATAGATGGAATCAATAAATATAAAGTCAGTAAAGTTTATGCTCGACTAAATCACAAGACTGCTCATGTTAAAGCTAGGTCAAAGTGGTCTCTAACAGAGGATGAATGTAAAAGCTTATTCAACAATACTTGGAAATCCTACTGTCCCCCCAAAGTAAATTACTTTGTCTGGTTGGTTGCTCAGAAAAGTCTGCCAAATCTTGTGTCTCTGTCAAAGAGAAACTCTGTTATTAGACCTGAGTGTCAATCTAACTGTTTGAGTGAGGAAACCATGCAACACATTTTTGATTGCCCAAAGCTTACTCTTTTTTGGAAATGGTTTTACAGTAAATTTGGTAATTTGTTCAATATGCAAAATCCTTTTAACTTGCTAAAGTGTATCTGAGAATAATGATGCTTTTAAAAACACTATCATGTTCACCGCCTTTATGGAACATCCGGAAAGCAAGGAAGGATTGTGCATGGTCATAAAAATTCTCCCTATTCTGGATCAAAATGCATTTCCAATTAGATTTAGAAGCTTTTGGTACTGCTCACAAAAGTAAAGCTGCAGGTTCTTATGACAGGAATTGGGATGGAGTTGGTAAATTTGTTGGTAGCTTCAATATTTTTGTTTCAAAACTTGATGTCATTAATTCTAATGCCCCTTTTTCTGATGTCATTGATAGAGTATCTGGAATTTCTCAAGGGGGAAGGCGGGACCAAATTTGATACAATGCTCGCCTATCATGAAGCTACTCTATATAGCAACAACACAGAGTTCTGAGGACTTGAAGCCTCAGGGCCTAATGCATCGCAGAGGAATTGAAACTTTATCAGGTCAGATTAAACAGTAATGAAAACTCTTGGGCCAAAATTTACTGCAGAGAGGTCGTCCAGATGTACTGCATCTTCAACTTTTTGTTCATGTATCACTACTCTTTGACTGATAGACAGCTCAGCAGATACAGAGAGTTATACTACTCTCATAAGATGATAGCAGATTTGTATGGTACATTGCTCCTCCTCATGGGACAAAGTGATCTTCACTCATTGCTGATGGAGAATGGATCAGAATATAACAGCTATCACTTTGGTACAGATAAAGGCTTCTACTGGGTCTACAATTCCATATTTGATCAGAAAATGCAGGAATGAGTCTCCTTAGCCAAAATCTTCAACCCGAACTTCAAATACCTATGGCTCCCTTCTTATTGTCACCAAATCTCCTGTCAATAGCTCATCTGCTAGTACTCAATATTGTATCTATTGCTTGTCTAACTACAAGCTCTAGCATTTTGCTTGGCTCTTTGTTCATGCAGGTTTTGGTTCTCTGGTCACAGCAGGGGGTTGTGATTTCTGCCCTCTCACAAAGGGCAAGGCACTTCACATTCACACATTATCTCTTAAACTTGAAGCAGCTGGTGTGAATTTTCTTGTTTTTTGTTCACAAGCTTGAAGATACATTTCACCATATTATCTTGTTTATATTTAAACTTTTAAACTTATTTAACTCTGGTGGCTGCTGATATGGATTTTTCCCATCAGTCACAATATTTGTATGGCTTTAATTAATTAATGGAAAAAACACCTCTTACAAAAAAAAAAAAAAAAAAAAAAAAAAAAAAAAAAATGTTTCTCCTAGGTAGTGGGTCCGTAAGAATAAGCTAGGTTGTTAGAGGAGTAAAAGAATGAGTCAAATTAACATTCTAGTAAAATTGGAGTGGAAATTATGAATCAGCATCAAATTTCACCTAATATAGATCGAAGAATCATGCCAATCCGAGACCTGGGTGAAAAATGGCACAAATTCATAATTAACACTTCAAACCATTAGGAAAAATTCGAAATTTTAATATAATACTGTAGTAAGTATATGCTAATAATTAGGTATATTGGAGTAATTAATGGGGGGGCTAATTATTACACCTATTAATGGTAGGAGAATATTCCTCAGGGAACCCTTCTTTTTAAATATCTTCTTGCCACCTCATTTCCCCCCAAACCTTGCCTGCCACCTTCTCTCTCTTGATCAGCCTTATGTCACCCATTTCTCAGACCGTAAGATATGGCACGAACCAAGCAAACCTACAGGAAGTGTAGCCCAAAGCGAACACCCTCGATGGCGGCGGCAGCAGCAGGTGCCCATGGCAAGCAGATCCCACCGCACCTTCGGCCTAGGCCAGAGGAGGAGGCGTCATCCTCGTCTGATGACATCTTCCACATCTCCCAGGAGGAGGTCCCCAACAGCAGCAGCTCTTCGTCGGCATGTACTCAGCGAACCGACGAGACTCGCCACTTTGGGCCCCTGAATGACGATCAGGTGGAGCATCAGGAAGAAGAGCACCGGGAGGAGGGGGTCGGGGAGCAGCAGCAGCACAAGGCCAAGATCCAGCAGGCATGCCCTTCTTCGATCAAGAAGAAGGGCAAGGAGAAGGTGAAGGAGTGGCCGGAGGATAGGGTAGCACGGGAGAAACGGGAGAGGGAGCTGCTAGAGAAGGAGAGGAGGACCAAGAGAAGGAATGATAGGCCTCACGGGACGGTCACAATAGAAGAACCTCACCCACGCGAGGTAGATGAAGGGGACGAGGAGGAAGGAGGCGGAGATGAGGAAGAGGAGGTCGAAGAGGAGGAGGAGCAGCAAGATGTTGGGGAGCCTTCAGACCCCAACGCACGCCCACCCTACCCGAAGTGGCCCAAGCCACCAAAGGTAGTTAAGAAGCAGAAGGTGGGTGAGCGTGAATTCACGCTCAAGCAAGATCGCGAATTCAAGCGCAAAATGAAGGCATACCAGGAGTACCTTCGTCGCTGGACGAGGTACAATGATTGGTACTGTAAGAAGAATGTGGAGAGGTTCGTCAAGGGCGGGCGACCGAAGAGCCAGCCGAAGCCGCCTCCACCTAGGCCGGAGAAGCCCAAGAAGACCCATCATGGGCCTAACTCTCAACACGCGCGGGTGTTTTGGGAGATTAGACACTTTCAGCAGTGTACTAATCTCCTGATAAGGAAGGCGCCATTCGAACGCCTCCTCCGCGAAGTCATGCAGGAGTTCCGGACAGATTACATGGTCACCCCTCTAATGACCTGGGCCCTGCAAGAAGCCGCAGAAGCAGAGCTGACCCAGCTCTTTGAAGAGGGAAACCTTTGTGCCATCCACGCCAAGCGGGTAACGGTTATGCCCAAAGACCTGCACTTGGCGCGGAGGATCGGCAAAGAGAGGCCTTAGGACCTCAAATTTTTGTAATTTTGTTAAAATCAAAGTTTTCAATGTAAATTGGTTTTCTTAATATATATAAGTTCTATTACTCTATAAAATGGGATTGCCCTATGTTTTGAAAATGTAAGTAACTAAGCTAATTTGTGGTAGAATTTCTTGTAGTGTGTAGAAATTGCCTAGGAACCCGGGTTAGAACAAAATTTCAGCAAATATCATCGAAGATTGGCAAAAATTCGGTGACCCGGGTGAGACCGCGCCAATCGACCCTGCGTTCGCAACGCAGGCCCATTTCGCGCGGATTCACACAGTTGCATTGAAATTTGGCTTCTAGATGATAATTTTGCTTGAAATAAGTTGCTAGCTAGGTCAGAATTGATCCAATTAGGCATGTTAGTATCTTGTAGCTCCTAGAAATGTTGAGTTTTGACCCAAATCAGGCGAACCGGGTGAGACCGCGCCAATCCACCCTGCGTTCGCAACGCAGACGCATTTCGCGGGGATTCACCCGGGTCGACCCCTTTTGACCTAAATTAGCCAAATTTGACCCAACAAATGGCCATGTAGTGTTTCTTACTTTGTTTTGCTTAGATTTGCACTTCATGATACTTCATTTGGAGACCTATAGCCTTAGAACAAAAGTCTCTTCCATCAAGAACCCTTGTGCACGAAACCCGAGGCAGACCATAGTCTATAAAAAGGGCCTCAATTGCCATTTTCCCTTCACCAGAACTGTTCCTAGCACCTTAGGCAATTTCCCAACCTTTCAATGGTCTTTGCAAGCCATTTTCTACACTCATCTCTACACAATGGCGCCTAGCAACTTTGTTAGATGGTATGATGCCGCCAACCACATCCATGACTTCCCTGCGGATTAAGCCTTCCAGGTGTTCGACCATTTGTTTGATCTTCATGCAACCTTGACCAGAACACCCCTTCTATACTGATATCATTTGCCAATATGACCAACAGATCCTACCTGGGAAGTTAGCTTACCCCCTAGGGGAGGGAATTGGGTATCCCTAGAGATGCTTAGCCAAGCCTTAGGAAAAGAGATGGGAGGATCCAAGGGCAAGAACCAGCTGTGGGATAGGACCAGAACCATGCCCGACTACATGACCTGCAGGCATAATAGGCATAGATATCTCTCATCCCAGACAGCCCTTGCTCTATTCATGCAGTATAAGTCAGTCAATAGGGTGGGAGAACCTTCCATTCAGCCCTTAGACCTAGCACCCCTGAACACTCGTAGAGACCAAGGCCTCATCCTTGAGATAGACTCCTCGGAGTAGGAGTACCATGGCAGGACATCAGGGACACCAGCACTGCAGATCGAGCAAGACTACGAGCAGCTAGGGGAAGAAAATCCAGATTGGGAAAGCAGAGAGGCAAGGAGGATCGAGAGGCACATGGCCAGGCACGATGACGACATCAGGCGGGCCTACGAACCACCAATCGGCATCACAGCCCTATCACCTATAGTCATCGACGGAGAGAAGTACATCTTGGCAAACGACATCCTCAACCTACCTTACTGCCAAGAAGAAGGGCTTAGGATCGACGAGCTCTTAGGGCTTGATGGCAGAGGAGCAGAACACCGAGCCTCATCGACTACTCCTATCGAGGGAAATTCCAAGGGAGATAGCGGGGCCGGCACTCCTACGGGGAGACAATGTCAGATATAGCAGCCTATCAGCAGATAAGGGAGATCTATCGACAACAGGAACCCATCATTCCAGAGGAGGAGTTCGAAGAAATACAAAGTAGGTTGTACAAACCAGGAAGAGGCCCAAGCTCTGGCGGACCGATTCGTTCGAGCATGCGGAAAGCATCCAGCAGCATCAACTTGGAGAACGCAACTACCATGTGGAGAGACCATGAAGACCTCTTGGCAGTAGATGTCTACGGCGGGGCAGCTCAAAGGAAGGGCCGCGGGATCACGAAGCACGAGGCAAGTACTGGGCTACCTCCCTCCGACCCTCACCAAGGGCGGATGATAGTCTTCCACAAGGAGTTCAGCCCAAGAGGGGAAGAGTCCGTGGCGCCCTCATAGCACTCTCGGCCCGGGCGGCACTCCAAGATATCTGACCATGCGGATCACATCGTTCTCTTCAGAGATCCGGTGGCGCTCCAACGCCTCGACTTAGCTTAGAGGCCACCTCGAGGACGCGACATTAATCGGTAGTAGTGGCAACAGCACACGAACTCGGCCCCTCTAAATGGCCCGAAAGCCGAAGGAGGATCAACCAGAATATCTCAAGCAACCTCGGCAAGGCCTCAGCTTAGGGACATCAAGAATTTCTTCAAGTTGACAAGGGGCCATCGATGATAGACAAATTCTGTTTTAATCATCTTCTAAATTGTATTGAATGTCTTCACTCCTATAAGCTAGCATATATTTTATATTAGTATGTAACTTTTATATATTAATGACGATAAATTGTCTTTAACTTATAAGTGTAATTTTGGCATGATTTCTTTTATGCTCAACAATAATTCACTTGTAAATAAGGATGAATAATATATAACTAAAGTAATAGTATTGATGACTAATACTTGCAGCCAGGAACACCGGCTCAGGTTCTCAAGGCCAGGGCTGACATCACCAATGGGTACCTAGAAACTTATTTGGACGTGAACAAGACGACAACAACAAGGAAATGTCGATGGAATCAATCAACGCAAGGCTCACCCAAATGAGAAACCAGATGCACCAACTGATTCACTGGCCCACCCCATTGATGAACGCCCAAGAATATGCACCTGCGCCACCACCTCCTCCACCACTACCTCAGCAAGGCGTTGAGAAGGTTCCACAACCAGAAGGGGATGGCAATCAGGAAAATGTCAGGGACAGAAAGAGGAAAAGAAGAAACCGAAGGACTCCAATACCATCCAGCTCCAGTTCATCAGACACTTCTGGCAGCCAAGACAGTTCTAGCTCAGAGAGTGAGTCGGATACATCACAGGTAAGAGCTATGAACTCTACTCCACCTACCTGCTCCAGACGCACTTCCTTCCATCCCTAGTGTCTCCATTGCTCCTTGACGTGGTCGAAGTCGTGCTCCCTCCACGATCATGCACACACTTTGGGGGCTGCTGCACCAGGCTATGCTACGACGAACGATGCTCGAAACGGGGTTTCAAGTGCGTAGATGAGAGTTCAGGTGCTAGAGTCAGGGAAAGGGTCTAGGGTTAGGGTTTGAACCAATATAGGTGAGGGTCCACATGGGATGCCACGTGGCACCACTAGGATGGGGCCGTGTGGCGGTTGCCCAATAGGATAAGGCCATGTGGAAATGGGCCTTATCCTAAGGTTATCTAAGTTAAACAATTAACTTAGATATGTGCCCCTTGCCACTTCTAAGGTATACAAGGCTACATGTGTAGACTTGTAGAGTGACGGGTCCAGGAATATACGTATTTATGGCGTATATTCCCCTGGAACGTCACACAGACCCTCTATTATTTTGAACGAGCGCATTATTTATCAACCACCGTCGTGTTCCACGGGTAAATCCGTGGTATACCTAGGTCTTTGACATATTAAAGCCATAAAAAAGGGGGTTACACGGTGTTTTTGTGGACGTGGGTGGTTTTTTATGATTTAAGGCTAGTTTAAACATGGCTATGGTTGATAACTAAGACGTTTGCCTTAGTTTGTGATAACTTTTGCAAATGTTTTTTTTTTTCCAAACTTTTTTGTTGGAAAAAAATGTTTTAATTGAAAAATGAGATTTTTGTGGTACACCATTGTTAGAAAAGGAAACCAAGTCACTAAAGATAAAGAACAAAAAATGGACAAAGGCCTTTTTATTCTTTAAAAAACAACCACAAGAAAAAATGTACAATCTAAAATAGGCAAAGACCACCTCTTTCTTAAGAGGCCAATAAAAAAGCTCTAATAATGAATTTTATGGCAAACAATTGTTAGAAGCAAAACTACCCAAGTCAAGTCACTAAAGATAAAGAACAAAAAAAAGTGAAAGAAACCTTTTATTTTTTTAAAAGGCCATCGCGACATTGGATGTTTTATAAACACGGAAAATGTGCAATCGAAAATGCAAAGGCCTTCTATTTTTAAAAGGCTAATACAATGTTTTAAAAAGGCTACAACAACTTTGTAACGAATACAACATCAAACATCGACCAGCTTCAAACATCGACTAACAACAGAATCTGACTCGATTGCCAAGTTTCAAACAAATGGCCGATGGAGAAGCTGCAAGCGAAGTGTCCTCAGGAAAGAAGTTGTGAATTTTGATGTCATTGCTATTGCCATGAATTTTTGCAGGAAAGTTTGCGCAAAAGTACCTACAGACAATAAGAGCATAGAGGAATTTTTTTTTTTTTTGAGGGATAAAATAGACTTTATTTACTTTAAGAGTTCAGCCTCGCACATGGGGCATACAGGGCTAACGTTATATCCCATTTTGAGACTAGTTGGTTGACCCTTAGAACCCTGTGGATCACTTGCCAAAGGAAAGTGTTAATCCGTGGGGGCGGATATTTCAGCCAAGCATTTCTCCAGATGTTTTTAAGGTTTTCCTCTGTGATCACTAGTTCTCATTTGGTAGATATTGGAAGTAACCCCTTAGTCCTCAAGCTTCTGTAACTTGATTTCACAAACTTGTTTGACTGAATAGCAAGGTGCAAAACCCATGTGTTTGGGAGTACCATATGCCACACATTCCCATATTATTTTGCTATTCCATAATTTTTTCGCCTCTTTACAATCCTTGCATCAACCACAATACATAAGGAGCCTTGTTTGTTATGCAATACCACTGGTACCCACCATTGGGGGAAAGTCTCTACTTCGAATTTGTTGATGTCAAGCATAAATGGCATAAATAGTTTTTTTATGACATGCCAAGCCGAAATTAATTCCTTTAGGAATGGAGAAGCTTCTCTACATGGCTTAAGATAAAAAAAAGAGTGACCATGGGAGCGAGAGCTTATTATGCTTACATGAAACTAATAGAGCCTGATTGATGAGGTGCATACCTGGAGACTTCACATTTTTCTGTAAGATCATCCATAAATTTGACTATTAATACTTTGCTCTGTAATGATATGTAGACCATTCGAATTCCTCTTTCTGTCTTGTTTCTCTTGCACTTCCACCAAGCAATTTTTACCACTCCATTCCCTCCCCAAACAAAATTGCGGATTGTTTATGGGATTTGTGATTTTTGAATTATAATAAATAGATATAAGTACTTGATATTTTTGATCTATTTAATAGTTTGTACTTGATATTTTTGATCTATTTAATGGTTTATCTGTTAGTTTTGAAGTTGCCCACTCAAATCAGCAATCATTCTAAATTTCTAAATCGTATATGATACAAGATCGGCCTTGAATACCTAGACGTACCTTGTGACATAGCTCACCCTGGCAGCCATGCAGATTCAACAATGCCCAAGCCATGTGAATCTTACTGTTCTTTTTGTTCCCTGTTGTATAGTTATGCTACTCACTATTCTTTAACTTGATTTAATACAGAGAACACCAGTTAAGATGTAAATGGAGTGTAACACTTAACATGATAGGTCTGCAGCACAATGCCTCACAATTTATTAAAATGAGTGGCATCAATATCTTGGTCATTCTTGCTGTGCTTTAAGGTAAGACATGCGCCTTGCAATGAGAAGTTACAAAATTAGTGAATTGCAATCTGCCAAAGCCTTCGTCCAATTGTGGCCAAGAAGATTCACTATCCTATACAAAGCTGATCTCCTCAAAGAAAGTATTTACTTTATTCTGGATTAAGTGCATATTGATATGCACTCTGTACCTTATTTCATAGCTCATATGCATGTGCTTGGTCAGAACTTTGCTTCTCATCTTGGAGTCAAGCTCTCTTTTAGCTTTGTTTCAGCTAGCTTCAGCTCGTTCTCTTCGTCCTTTTCATCCTGTGCATCAAATTCAGACTGTGCAGCCATAGCTTTTACAATGGGTTCTCTAAGCTCTGAAATCAGTCCACCACCAACTTCATACTCCGCTTCATCTCCCATCAAATAAAGACGCTGATCCACCCCTGCTGTTGGGATGTCCACGGCAAGAAGTTTAAATTCATACTGTTTACCACATTGTATCAGAACCAGTTAAGATTGGAATTTAAAAGAGTTTAAATGCAAAAAGTCATGTACCTGACCAGATTTTTTCTTTGTCTCAACGCTTACTAGGCCCTTTCTTTCAGAACCTTGAACTGGAAAAATGAGAAAGCATCGTTTACTGCTTAGTCTTGGCCGTAATCGCTTCAAACGAATACCGCCTCCAGTCATCACATAGGCACGCACATCAGTACCAGATAGAGGAGCTCCAAGAGCCTTCAAGACATCTGCTGAAGTATTAAGCTTGCGCATAACAATTCTGTAGACTGCATCTGGATTAATTGTAAACCTGGCCTTTAAGAATAAGCCCTGAGAACAAGAAAATAACATATAGCAAGTAAGCATCAAATAACCCGAGCTAAACAAGACAAACTTTATTTCCACTGAGATTGATTCTATAATATCAATTTGCCTAAACAAGATGGTGTAATTCACGAAAAAACAAATTTGGTACACAATATGGATCAATGCCTTGACGCAACTGAAGTGGCATATTAATTTGCCTAAACAAGATGGTGTACTTCAAGAAAGAACAAATTTGGTACACAAAAGGGATCATTGCCTTGATGTCCCTTAAGAACAAATACTTTGGACCTTACCGTAAATGCTACCATTGCTGCCGCCAGAGCAAGGAATCCAAACTTGGCCATACCCTCAGACAATGTTACAAACATACTAGCAACGCCAAACATAATTCTCCATAACAGGAGACATGTACCTAGGCCAACTGCTCCCACAAGTAAGAGATAGTTTCTCTTCCAAAACGCTTCCAGCTGAAGCCTTATAGCATCACCATAGGTAGACAGGGTCTTTTTTACACCATCAACTGGTTTAGACAAGCCTACTACAAATTGTTTGGATGCAGCAGCTGCATTACTCTGTTTAGCTCCAGCAAGGGCAGCTTTGGGCTTCTCAATAACTGCCTGTCTCACCTTCTCACCAAACGATTTCAGCTCCCCAGAACTTAGTTTCCTATGCAAGAACTGAATCCTTGGCTCCAGTAGCTTGATGCTTTTTTGCCCTTTGTTGAAAGAAGACAAACCTAATTGACCTCTTCTGATGGATCGGAAAACACCACTACATAATGCATTATTAGAACCTAAGAATGTTCCACTTACACCAAACTCGTCATGAAAAGAGCGATTAAATATAGAAACTTTTGAAGACCCAAGAGTAGAATGACCCTGTAAAATCCTCAATCTCCGAAATAAACCTTCTGCGCCTCTTCTACTTGCCATTTCCTCGTCTATTTCATCAAAGAAGACAATCGCCCATGAATGGGCGAGTCTTCCGCTTCACCCAGACTGATGCCCTTGCTTTCACTTCTCACAGACAAAAATAAAAGGCCTAGATGTGGGCCTTACGGACGTGGAATAATCTATTGTTTTATCAAAAACCCAAAAACCCAATTACCTTTCTTTCAGTAATGGCGAATTCCAATGTTCAAATCTCATCCTATGCCATATCCAGCATTGGAGCGCCAGGGTTCCGATTTGAACGAGGAAATCAGATTCTATTTGGGTCCTTGCAGCGCAAGGGAATTTGCGTTAGGATTAGTTTGTCCATCTCAAGAAGTAACTGTTCTTGCTTCGCTATTAAGGATGGTAAAGAAGCCAGCGGAAGTGGACGAAGTTTGAGGGAATTGTTTGTTTCCGCTCAGGAACCGGTTGGAGAGAAGGTGGTGAGATTGGTTGCCGGAGCCACATCTGCTCCCTTGGCCCAGTATATTTCCTCGCCTCTTACCTGGTTGCATTCTTTGGATCCACGGGTGAAACAGGTACTCATTCTTACTCCTTTGGGTAAACACTAATGTTGCAATCCGCATGAGGTGAAAATCTTGTGTGCTGAAAAATTACACATATACTTTACTTTTGTCAATGAAGCTGTTGAGAGGAACAACACATCATAAAAGTTGCAAATAGGAATACAAGACAATGCAAGAAAAAATGAATCATTTTTCTGGCCCTAATACAATTGATTTTACCTTCCCCCTAGCTGGACGTGAGTGATGTATATTTGGTCTCATAGACCCAAGCGGTCTCTCATAGACGTTAATATAATCTTTCTTTCTAAGTTTCTCTAGGTAGAGTGTTCTCTCATCACTTCATCTTGTTTCAGACATCTCATCACTTCATCTTGTTTCAGACATCATTTGAACATGTCTTTCTGATTTACATTACATTGTCATTCGACAGGCATGGTTGCTCGCTCTGGTGTTGCTTCCGTCACGATCAAATGCAGCAGCTCGCTTGCTGATTGTTGTTGTTCTGACTGCAATTACAATCTCGACCCTTCCGAGGCGATCTTGGCAGGTATTTTATTGCAATACGGGAATTAATAAAGGGCTCTATGCAAGCCTGGATCTAAACATCTCTTCTCAGGACCAACTGGGGCGTATGGCAATACTATCTGCATTCCTGTTTGTTATGGTGGCACTGGGCACAGATGGAGTGCCACCTCTAGTACAGGCACGGACGCCACCTCCGCAATTAGAGCTTTTGTCTTCCTTACCTCCAGCTATGGGGGGCTATAGCTATATTGTCATGAAGCTTGGTCCCCTGCAACTAACCAGAAAAGGTTTATCACTAGCTGCCACAGCTGCTTGCCTATCATTCACAGTGAGTTGCATTGAATCTTGTTAGAGGACATGTT